>JAPYZD010000610.1:0-31226 GCA_030522725.1 Ichneumoninae sp. B BG-2022a
TATCGTAGCTGACTATTCGTTAAGACACACGGTATTAGTTAGGTTTGACATTAGACGAACGAACGGACGATCGATATGAGATCGATCGTCATGTTAGACTGTCTGGACTGACACCTCTGACCGAACAGACGTGTGACAGTTCATGCTCGGGACATTTAGATGCGATTGTACTAATAATATCCGCCCCCAAACTAAATACGCGCGTTATTCATTCGCCCGGTCGTTACAGTATATATTCAATTGGTTAAATTATAATTATTGTTGTAACCATGATTTTTTGTCACTGTCGTAACTATAAAATGTAAACGTTCCCCCTGGGAACTATTTTTTATGGTATGAAGTCAGTATTGTTGCTTTTACTATGTTCTTTTTTCTCAGTGCGCACACGTAATTCCTCACGTGTGCGGACCGAAGTGTACACCTTGGCACGTGCACATGCTGCGATGGAATACTGTACATATTTGGATATGGCGCCCTCGACGCTGGCACAACGGGGATGCAAACTCCGCTCCGTTCCTAATCGAAGCTCGGCCGTAGTTGCGAGGTTAACGAAACTTCGAGCCGGGTTGCGAAACACCGGCGGGTCTCTAGCTCAAACGAGCTAAATCTAATTCTAGCGATGTGTTGCGCTAGGGCTATCGACTTTGCGGGTCTTCTATAGTGTCTCGTTGCACACACGTCGTGCATTCTTCATTGGTGTCGTAATAACGCATGCACGAGTTAAATAGGATACTCAAAGATTGATGCACACCGGAAATGAAAAAGTAATCGACTCGGTAAAAAAGTATATTCTATTGTTGAAACTTTATTTATAATTCTTACAATTTCATATGAGGCTGTTTCGATCTGATATGCAAGTGCAGGGATCGTAAATGAAGTTGAAATAACAAAATACGCCAGTGACACAGATTCTATCGAATCAATCACATCTTTTTTTTTCCTAGCGGTGTACAAATCGAAGTTTCATCGTCAATGTGTTTCGTAAATTGTCATTCGTACTCTGTCATTGTCTCGCTCGCTCGTTTTCCCGCATGGATCCATGAATTTTGCATCCAGGCCAAATCGACACGTGCCGCGAGGATTCATTACGTATCGCATTGTTTGTCAAAATGGTACACGTGCAATGCGACCGCGAGCTATCCAATCGTTTACCCTCCACAAGATTATCGTTCTTATATCGGCACTCATTATATCAACGATAGAAAATTATAAATTCGTAGCATCGTGTATAAAATTAATACGGAAAGTACCAAAAGGAAAATAAGTTTAAAACATCAGACGTGTTTTACCGCATATATTGCGAGCCATTGTACGAAGCCACTAAGATTCCCCCATGCTCCGGCGCAATAGTGAAATACTACGTGGCATACGATGCGAGAGCGACAACGTATAAGAAGGTCTTGACGTTCGTAGTAGTGGCGCAGAATCGATCTGATGCCCCAGTTACCAGAACGAGCGTCTAATGGAAGAAATCTTGCTGTAGAACTCACTTTCGGTCATTCCAATAGTTGTTTTATTTTTAAAACAACACAGTCATAGCAATAATAATTATTACATCTATTTATGGTTTTCTTCTTTTTCCATGTTCAATATTATAGGCAATTAGTGAATAATGAAAGACGAATTCGGTACCGTAAAGATGAATTCCCAATTAAAGTAATTACACGATCCTCCCTTTCATTCTACCCTATTAAAAAAAAAAATTCAATGCAAATGTCCCAGACGGGAGGATTATCCATAGATTCAACTCCTCCGAAGGTTGTTGTAGCCGGGATGCGAACCCCGGGGCGAAGGCAGGCATTGACCTAGATGCCCTCTCGCTCTCCGTCCCTGACGGTTGCGCACACTCTGTTCTTCTCGCTCGTTCTCCAGTCGCGGCTCGGTGGAAGCAGGGACGAGACCCTGGCCCTGGATGAGCGCGGTTTCGCGCTCTCCCACACCATCCAGGATCCTCTCTCCCTCCGCCTGCTGACTGGCGCTCGCTGATGCGCACAAGGCGGCCAGGCTGGCGGCATCCGCTTCGTCATGCAGCAGCCTCAGCTACTACTGGCCCCGATGCTGCCGCTACTACTGCTGCTCCAGGGGGTAGCACGGACGCTGTCCTGGAGGGTTGCCCCGGATGCGCTCCCGCGTAGTCCTGGAAACTCTACTGCGCCGCTGCTGATGTTTCTGGTACTGGTCGGTGGGAGTTGGAAGAGGACCCGCTGCAGGAAGAAGGTAGCGTCGCGGCCGGAACACAAACGTTGCCAACGGCTGTGTTCGTCTCTCACCACTCCGGTAGCGACGGCGAGGTCTCTCGCGGGGGGGGGGGGGATGCTCGTGCTGCTTATCTCGCGGTATGAGGTTGGCGCCTCTACTGCGAGATTACTCGGCAACGGCCAGGGTCGTATTGATCCTGTCTGGATCCCCGCGAAATTCTCCACGCGGACGGTTCTGTACGATACTCTGTGCAGCGGATACTATATGGGTATACATATATGCATATAAATGGGCGAGTACAAAAGGGAGGTAGACAATGGTCGGACGGAACGGATTAAATAAAGGAAAACAATTACTGAAGTTTAACCATGACCGGGGATTGTTTTTTATCCGATTTTGCCTACCCACTCGATGGCTGCTGGTATACACGCGGGTCTAGACAACGCTCCTCGCGTATCATTAACCGGGCTCGTTAATTACAATTTGCGTGACACGGGGTTCATGCGTCACGCTAAGCAGACTGTCGAAAGGAAGTTTTGCATAGGTCATCAAGCTCCGGGTGCTGTTGGGACCTGCGTGGGTAGATGGCAAGAACCGTAGGGACTCTTCGAATAGGTAGGTCATTTTTCAAGATCCGTCAATGGAGAATCAGCATATTGAACACGAGATCCTTAGGGGGCTTGTCCCAGGACACGAATAAAATGACACTTCTATTTTATTCTATATTGATATGCGTCCGCTTTAAGGTCTATTACGTGTTCATCACGTAAAAACTAGGTGATGCTGAATGCATCATCTGGTTTTCAGTTCATTCCAGGAACTGGTGTTTCCGGATTACCTTGCACTATCCGTGATCTTAGCCGCAGTTTGCTGGACTTCCGGTCCATAAAACTCATCGTTACATACAACATCGTTGTTCTTAGATTCAGTTTTTAGATACTTCATTCTTTTGGTTTCAGTTTTTAGAGTTAAGGGTGGATGATTTTACGAAACACGCCTTGCGCAACAGATTGCGTGTCTTCGTTTACGTGTTCATCACGTAAAAACTAGGGGATGCTGGATGCATCATCTAGTTCTTACTTCATTCTAGGAACTGGTGTTTCCGGATTACCTTGGTCTATCCGTGATCTTAGTCGCAGTTTTCTGGACTTCAGTTTTTAGATGCTTTATTTTTTTGGTTTCAGTTTTTAGAGTTAAGGGCGGATGATTTGACGAAACCCGCCCTGCGCAACAAATTGCGTGTCTTCGTCTCGTTTGTCCTCGTTGTCATGTTGCAAAAGCTCCTCTGGTGGATCGCCGACGCAAAGCCCCACAGTGTGGCGCTCACTGCGATGAAACAAAAGCTTGAAATTGCCGTCGAGGCTCGTTGTAAGCGCCGTTGCAAGCTGCGTTTACAAGGTATGCAGACGAGATCCAACGTCGCTCTACCGAACGACAAGAGTGATTGAAGCGCTGTCGCGTATGGGTGCGTAACCCGAAGTTCGTGGCTCATTGGCCACGGACGTTACATGATCGTGTAAAAGGGCTCGTCGACGCATACCAGTCTCTCTCCGTGCTCACCTCCAATCACACGATAGAGTGTCCGACGCGTATGCATCACAGAGCCGGAAGGCCAACGAGGATGGAGAGGATGCACTGCAGTGTGAGGAAACGCGTGAAGCGTCGAAGTGAAATTTTATAATGCCCGATTGAAGCGGCAACGAAGATGAAGAGAGGAGACGAAGGGTTTGTGTGTGTGCGCGCCGACTACGAGAGAATATTCACTCGAGTGCTGCTTAGTTAGCTTGGTCGTACGAACGAGGACGTTTGAGCTACTCGAGTGCGTCGCTCGTGTGGAGAAGAATTTTAAACGACGACGGAGAAATTGAAGTTGCACGGTAAAAATAAAAATCTTCTTACATGTAACAAACATTTTATTTCTTGACAGCTTAACAATTTTTCCACCAGTTGAAGATTGCGGTTCGTTGACAAGAAAAATTTATCTTCGTGGATGAGAAATTTTTGTCCAATCCACGTAGCTTTTTTTTCTTTTTTTACCGCGTGGACGAAATTTGTGAATCGTTGTTACGTGCTTCCATGACGGGTTCCATTTGGAGTACAATTGCGTGGAATAAATTGTGAATTTCACGTGACCGGAATCCCCGACAGTCTAAATTTTGTTGCAGAATTAGTAGCGAGTCGCAGATGTTTTTTTGTTTTCTGCACGTGTATCGTTAAAACCGTGTCGTTATTCAACGAGTCCCATCGGCAACGAAATCCTCAATTTGCGTGCGTATTTTTCCGTCAAATATTTATCCATCGAATATTCATTCGGAGCGTGCGAGGCGCGCGTGTATCCGGGGTTACACAGCCACACGTGTGCCCATCCATCGGTCGAAAAATTAATCGAGATCCGGCGACAAATACCCCTCGAGCGTTCCGCGAGGATGACGATCGAACCGGAAGTGTGCTCCACATAGCGCCTTCGGGCGTGCTGGCAAAATATGAATCGTAAAAAACAAACAAATGAGGTCTGGATAAGTCCGTGTACGAAAGCATTGCGGCGACACGTGCCGGAAAACGTGGACGCGGCGTTCGGTCAGTGAGCGAATCAGGCGTAGCGTGCAAAAATCTTTCGCGTCGGATTGGATCTCCGCGAGAGTGCGATAGCCCGTAAGGATGCGCCATCGTGGAGTTCGGCGCGCAGGAGTCGACGAGGACCCGAACGGGATTCCCCGCGATGCTTGCCGCACGGTAAACTAATACACGCCTACACTCGTACCGCACAGTGGCCCGTAGCGGTGTTGGTGTCGGCCGGTATGCAGCAACGTTGGCCGCAGTGGGGATGGAGACTGCCCCGGTTGGCTACCCCCTTCGTGCGCTCGGCTTGTTTGTATCCTGGATCCTGCGGAGTATCCTCCTCTTCTGGGTCAACCGTATGCGTCACGAGTGCACGCTCGTGTGTCCCGCGAGCAGCCGAAAAGGGAAAGAGCCAAGCGAGTCGCGGAGCGCGGGAGGGGAACGGAGAGAGGAAGAAAAAAAAGAGCCGAAAGAGCGAGAGACGGAATAACGGGCGGGCGAATCCCCCCACGCCGTTTGTAATATGCGGCGCAAGTTGTGCCGCAGCGAATGGCACGAGCATCGCGCGATATGTATTTTTTTTTTTTTTGTACCTATACATGAGCGTATGTACACTCCGACGAAGCGTTTCTTACCGGTCGAATGAATTCGAGCTGAACCCCCCCACCGTCCTCCCTGCCACACACGGGTGTTTGCCAATGAATTCGATGAAGCGGTACGGCGAATTCCGCGATCGTGACCTCCTCCCTCCCGGAAGTAGCACCACGTGCCTCTTTCTCTCGACCTACCGACGATGCCATCCTTCTTTCTTATGTTCCTCCGGATGCCCGATTATTCATTCCGCGGAATTGCCGATTGGAGGCGCTCTCTCACTTCTGTATTGAATTTTCGCTGGGCAATCACGTATTTAATCAATCGACAGGGGAACCGTGCGAGGCGGCTGGAAATTACTGGAACCGATGATCGATATCCCCCGCAGCGCTCGCTGTTCGTGGAGTTTCATATTGGAATATGAATTATCCTTACTCGGAGAACGGATGAAGGTATAATGGATGGGTAAATAAGTGATATCTGGTTACTTCGCGTGGCCTCGGTAACGATCTCATGCTGGACTGTCGCCTTCTCCATGGGTTGCCGAGAGGAAAGCAATACCGTATATGCGCATCGATGCGCTATGTACAGTAGAATCTCTCACGCGTTGCCTTGACTCACATCGCGAAGGTACAGTGAGCATAAATAATTGTTGGGTCAACCAAAAGTACGCGCTGACATACGTTCAAAACTGTTATTTGTTGGGTACGAATAAAACGTTGTTTTGTTAAAGGGATTCTGGACCCGTTTTTAACTTCTTACTTACCTTTTTTACCGACGGGACTAGGAGATTTTTTAGGTCGAATTTAGAATTATTAATATAATACGCATATGTCTGATATTGACATAATCACTTCGGCGTGCAGTCGAATTTTCAGTAATAACGTACAAGGAGTTAATCAAATCGAATATTACAGTCTGATAAAAGCAGGAATGTAGTGTCACGATCACTGGTTGACCTGCTAGTGGCTCCACATCGTGCCCTAGACTACATGAGCTTTTTATCGGCTCTGATCTCCTGTCACTAGTGAACAGTAACCTAAACGTAGAATACACTTTACATGGATTTCTTTTGTGTAATACATTTTGGAATATTCGGGGAATTTTAGAGAATGGGCGTGTCCTCTGGTTTTACATATGTGAGTTCCAGAATTTTTTATATTCAAAATTTGATGATTCAAACAAACATTTTTTTCCTAACGCACGCACGTAAATTACCACTTTTTCGCATGGCGTGCAAGAAAAATATTGCGCACGCGTACAAACGCAATATGATCTTTTTTGTCGCACTAGTGCGGCAAAGCGCTTTCCTGCGCACACATGCCAAAAACGAAAAGCGTGATTTTCGTTAATCTGATAGGAAAAATTACGTGAATGGCATGGGTGTAGAAAAGGGAATCCTGACTCGTGTGAATGCCGTATTCGCCTTCAGCTCGTGCGGCATTTTCACACGCGTCCAGAACTCCCTTTCTACACCCTTGCCTTACAAATAACTATTGTTGTACCTATCGAATAACACCTTCGAACGTATGTCACCGTACCTGGGTAAATCCAACTGTTTTTCTCAGTGTAGGAAGTGGTAGAGGCGACCCGAGAGTTCCAATCGGACTAACCGAAAGCGAGGACTGTTTCATGAACATGGATGAGTCCTTCACAAAATTCACTTGTCACCCTCGTCGATCGACTTATGAGAAATTCCACTGTACCCGGCACGAGTGATCCGTGCCCATCGAACCGAGGATACATTACGCGTTACACCGTGATTTTTATCGGTGAACGATAATGACAGAGTGCCGGTGCCGTTGTAACGCGAGGTTTCTCGCGTAGATCCTAATCCTCTCCATCGGATCGTGAAAGACTATTCTTTTTCCTCTCTGATTCTCTCGGGGTGGAGTACACAGGATCGATGCAGCATCGGCTATGAAATACCGATCATCTTTCCCCAGTCACTGAGATCCGCTCCAATTGCCGAGCAAAGTACCGACGGTGTCTTCTTTTTTCGTATACCTGTTCCATTCATTTTATCGTATTTTTCGAGAAAGTCATTTCCCGGAGGACGGCAGGCAGTCGGATTACTGACCCGGAAGGAGGCGGATGAAACAGCGTATCCGACTCGCCAATGGCAATGCCAGCAGCGGCGGGTATTACGATTCCCAGAGGCGGAAGTGAGGGTCGCGGAAGTGGTGAAAGAGCGCGTTCGAGGCCGTGGGACTCTCGCGTTTAAGGTGGGTCAGGGTTAGCTAGCAGTCGGGTCTCTCTCCGTGGTAGACAGGATCGATCGAGGCTGCAACGTTCGTTTTCTCGATTCCATTTCGCAGGGTGGTTGCGAGGGCGGACTGCTGTCCGGACTATTGAGAGGGAGAGTGCATTTGGCGCAAGGGATGAACAGCCCCCGAGTGTACGGATGATATGGAGTTCCAGCGAGCAAATATGATAAGGGAGGTTGTAGTGGAGGAGCTCGATCGATAGTCCGACCGAGGGAAACCTGGTGATCGCGAACCCAGTCTCGCCCACGCGTTCTCATTGAGTCTCTGTATTGCTGCATTAATGATCCGGAGCTCGGAGGGTTGATTCTCCGTCTGTCTGTAACTCGGCACTTGCCGTACCAATTTCAATTCAATGAAAATTCAATTTTTTTATGCTTAAATTTGATCACTGGTTCTTTTGATAACAGATCTACCTGTTCTGTTATCAAAAGCTTGAACACAGTTAAAATAGATTGTACATTTAACAAACTTTTTTGTCCACGACGTCCACAATTATTTTCTTGTTAATTTTACAAAAAATATTTGAATGATTGACAGACATTTTTGTGAACAAGAAACGGAGCGCTTGTGGGCAAGAATCGTCGGTACCAATTTTACTGTGTACCCATTCATTGATTAACCTGTCCACAATAGAGGACGACTGTCGTCTGAATTTCACGACGTTACATCGGGTCTCGATGAGGTGGTGGAAAGGTCCTGACAAGGCCCTGACAAGACCCGGAAGTAACGCCCCATCGAGCCATCCAAAATTGCAATTACTGGCGTTGACATTGATTCCGCGGTGAGCATGCAACCAGAGACCGTCAGCCACTCGTGTAACTGCGTTGCCGTAATTGTACCTGTAACTAATAGCTGGACGAGTTTCTGCGGTGACGAAGTTCCCCCTCAGAGTGTCAAACGCAGAAGGGTACCGGACATCACGGTTGACCCTGTGCCTCCCACTAACGACCGCGAGAGATAACTGGACCACCTCCGGTACGGTTCCGTGTTACACATCGCTGGACTCCGCCGCCTGCAATTAATTGTTAGATCAACAGTGCCATCGTCAGTGACCGAATACGTCGTGCATAAATAAATGATCGATGCTTCATCATGGACAAACAACCCTCCGACCGCTCCATAGTGGGTCAGCCAGCAGACCGAATCGCGTCTGCTGAAACTTTTATTCGCGGCAGGAATTCCGCGATGCGAAATTCTCGTTAGGACGTTTGGACATTCGAAACAATACGATTTATCTCCCGCCGGATTGATCTGCCGAGTCACATTTCACGAGGAACCTCTCAAAGATATTTCGATCGCTCCCGCTCGCCGATCCGGTACCACGTGACCGAGTGAAATCGGTTGTCGCAACACCCGACCGCTCGCTCGTGCAACTCCACCGGAAAGTTTCCAAATCATCGCCGGGTCGCCGCTGTCGCGCAATTTTTCGGGCCGTACGTTCCGGCACCGCGGACTGCTCTTTACGATTTTTCTCCCGATTTTCCTCCAAACCCCTGCATCGTTTTGCACCGAAGGCGTCAGTCGCGTGTGTAATGATCGAGCGGAGAGTTTGGGAACCTGTAGATATTAGTATTGCAGATGGACGGGCGAAGTATCGAAGAGAGAAAACATACGGTGGTCACCGGGATTCGAACCCGGATTAATCGGTTACTGAGTAAGAGCGCGAACCACTGCGCTAATGTCACCTATATGTTTATCTCATTCGAATCGTCCTCTTATATGCAATGGAGGGCCGACACACATGGTTCGCGCGCCGCATCTCGTACGGCACGCACGATCTATCCGAAGTTCGAGAGTGTTACACCCGAGTAGCGCCTCCAGCTAACTTTAGGCGAACGGGATGCGGAGAAGGAGGCGAGTCGCGGGTGTCGTCGTCGGTCTTTATCATAGAGAGAAGAGACGCGAGGCCAAAGGAAGAGGAGGAGGTGGACTCGCCGCTGGCGAAGGTGTCAGGAACCGGACGCGATGTCGACAGCGCGAAACGCCGCCACGACCGACTCTCCGTGATCAGAATTCACGAGTCTCCAGTTAACAGCCCGCTCGTTTCCCTCCTCCGTCCGTTCGTGTGTTTGCGCTCACCTTACGTACATCAACGCACGGGCCCTCGTCGGCGTGTCTCCGAACTTCGCGCCCGCTCGGTCGACCGTCGGTGAACTATCTCTTTTTCCATTTCAATCCGAGCGCGGATAATCTCAACGCCGTGGCCTGTTTTCGTTATATTCTTTTTACCGCCCATTCGATTTGTAATCGGGCCCGCGCCAACAACAGTGGCACGCTTGAGGGCAACAGGCCCGGACGATACTAACGAGCCAGGAGAATTCTCGTTACCGGACAAGAATTCTCCGGGCTTTCCATTCCCACACAGAAAAAAATTTTATTTGACGGCCACGGTTTGTTTGGTTTAAGTAAAATATTTATTTGATTTAAATAAATATTTATTTAAATGAAATAAATTGTTACTTAAATGAAATCAAGATTTTACTTAAACCAAATAAATATTTATTTTTATTAAATAAATTGTTATTTAAATTAAATAAATATTTTTCTGGGTGCACTCCGGCCCTTTCTCGCGAGGCGGATCCACGTAAACAAGAGATCCGAGCGGGACGGAAGGAACGCGCGCGGGGGAAACGTGACGATTTTTTTTTTTTTGGGCCACTCGCGCGAGTCACGTATCATTCCCGTCTCTCTCGACTGCGTAGAAAGTCGAGGGCCATGCGCAACGTTTCCTCTTTCCCTTCGCCTCTGCTGCGGCTGCTGCTGCTCCCGGCGACTGGCCTCCTCATGACGCGCGTTCCACTCTTCTCTCTTGCGCGCGCGCGCTCCGCCTCGCCGCCGAATTCTCGGGGCCCGGACCCACTCTCCCGAGCGGAGGTGGGGGGACCCTCCAGTCCCGCAGTTTCGGCAACTGCGTCACGGTACCAGGTACCCAGCGGGGTCTCTCCACCATATAGTATATCATTCGATACAGTACGCCATCTTTCGTTAACGGATTCTCTCGTTTAAGCGCGAATTCGTGGAATCAAAAAAGTTCCCCCAATATCACATCGACCCTTCGCCCCCAATCTCGCGTGTGAGTCAAATCGTATCAAAGACACGTCAATCGTGCGAGTTTTACACGTAAAAAATAAGAACTGTTCGGTTGGTTTTTAAATTTAGTTTTTTTTTCTTCTGTTCCAGATACCTTAGTTTGATTACCTCGGTTTGGTTGGTTTTTAAATTCTGTTTTTTTTTCTTCTGTTCCAGATACCTCAGGACAGCTACGGCCAGGGTTAAAAAAAACTGACCAGCAGCATGCAACAGGGGCGTCAAGACGCGCACGTGAAGATGCGATAGATGGAATATAAAGTAACGGTAAAAATATAATAACGAGTGTGATAAAGAGTAAGAGGATAGGGGTGATTACAAAAGTGGCAAATCAGGAGACCTCCAGTGCAAAAAAAAAAAAAGACAAGAGACCTCGCCCTATCACGGAGCGGTGAGGATTTTATTTTTATTTCCGTCAGCGAGAAACGACGCGTTCGGCGAGAGGACGGAGTGTGTTCGTGTCCGAGTCGTGTTGAAGTGTGCGTGCGCGTGAGAGGAAAATGAGGAGGGCGTCGAGGGAGGAGAACTAGACGAAGGCGGTTGACGGGGATTTTTTTTCTTTTTCTTTTTTGCGAAATAAAAAGTACAAGGATCAAGAGACATACAGTGCCTCCGCGGTGTTACAGTGATCGAATTTAGTACGGATTAGACGGGAGAAAAAAAGAGTCGGAGAGTCGGACTCTAAGAGAAAGAGGACGTGGAATTCGAAAGAGTGTCTCGGTGCTCCGATTTATCGTTATCGAGGCGGAAATCGTGTAGCGACTTAGTCGAGGATCTGGCCGAGGGGCGCGGTGGCGGCGTCGCAGAGAAGCGCGAGCGGTGGGGTGGTGGCGAGCTGCCCGAAGTGACTCGTTCGCGCCCGCAGGATGGCAAGAATCGAGGTGGGATTTTACATTACTATCGCCAAGACAAATCCCTCAAATCGCAGTCACTGATCAGTAAATTTTCATTGAACGAATTCGAAGCCTGTAACTTTGGGTTTGAAAAAGAAACTCGAATCTTCCTAATTTTTATTTTGCTTTGCTCACGCCCATTCTACAACGCCAACGAGGGGTTTGAATGTAACCAATCATTTAAAAAAGTAAAAAGGATAACTAAATAAGCATCGATGCTGATAAATTCACGTTCGATTTACAACCGATTGACCTATGTGCAGGTATCGTCAGTCGCTTCATCGAGGGAAGAAAACCGGGCATTATTACGTGAACAGGAGTCCAGCGATATCGTCCTCTTGAATGTGCGTAGTAGATCGGGTACATGAGACTGTGCCCGCCGGTGAGGACGTCATTATCGACAATATGCGCGGAGCTGCAAGTGGTGCTTCACCCTCGTCAGTTTCCATCAAAGTCGGAAGAACGAGAGTCACGGTGACGAGTTTGGTTAGCAACAACGTGACGGTGCGTTACAATGAGGCGTCGCGCGGCGGTGTTCCGGGCACAGCGACGACGACGACGACGGGTACGGCTGCCGCTGGTGGCGGCGGTGTGGGCATCGGAGCTCTAGGTACGGGCACAGGAGTCGCACTGGCCCCGTCGTCGAGGATGAGTCCGCCGTCGAGCATGGATACCTCGGAGGGTCCGGCGGTGGCTTTGGTAAAGGCCGAGACGCCGGAGGGGCAGCACAGGCCGACGACATCGGTGTCAACGGTGACCGGGCCAGTGGGCGGCGGAAGTGGTCTCTTCGCCGGTATCGCCAGTAGCAACAAGCGGCCGAGGCCGGACGACTGGCTGGCGCCCAACAGCCCCAATTCGCCACAGGGTCCGTTGCCCGGTCAGCACCTAATCTACACGACTCCCCAGCAGCAATTGTCGGGGACTCAGCCGCTGCAGCAGGCTCAGGTACAAACCCAGCAGCAGCAACAGCAGCAACAGCCCTCGCAACAATCCGGTCAGCAATCCCAAGCGCAAACGCTGCAGCAATCGCAGCAACAGCCTCCGATGGCCCATTCGACCTCCATAACGCAACCTCCGGTTCAGCAGCAGCAACAGCAGCAACCTCCTCCGAACAACAACGGGTACGCGAGCCCGATGAGCTCGGGAAGCTACGACCCTTACAGCCCCAACGGTAAAATAGGTAAGTGATCGTCGATCTTTGCTCATTTGATTTTTTGTGCACGCGGCAATTACAGAGGCGGGACTCCCGCCCGATCCTCCGATACGCGGTATCCCAGACGGGAATATAATTCGGCAAGCGCCGCTCCTTCGAGCGACCCCTTCCAATTTTCGGCTGATCCGCTTGATAGCCGATACTGCACCGAGCAGGAGTATAACCGAACCGAGAGACGGTGTATCGCCGCCGATCGGCGTGTTATAACACTCTCGTGAAGAGAAGTAGGCGGCCCCGGCTGACCGCAGGCACCTCGCGAGATCGTGCCTCTTGATCGGCGTTTTACAAGACGTCCACTTTCTCCCGAGGGGCATTCGCGAGATGCCTTCGCGGGCTCGCATGTACTACTCGGGCTCTCCTTATTTCGAAGGTTCCGCAGATTCTCCCCGGTGAAAAATATATATATATATATATATACATTTATGCATGTGTATCTTCCACGCGGAGACTCGAAATCGAGATACAAGAGCCTCAACGAGCAGATTATAATTTATTCCCCGTGACTTTGCCATTAATATATCTCGCTCGATCTTTAGCGTTTTCGAATGAGCTGTATTATGATTTCTACGAGGCACTCCGGGAATGCTTCGGGCGGAAGAGAGCACGCTTCTCTCTCTCTTTCATTCTTTCTCTCTTTCTCTCCTTATTAGATACACACAATCTATAATTAGTTGAGATTAAACGGACGATAGAGCCGAGGTACGATTAGAAATGGGGGAGTGCATATGGCGGGCGTGTAGAAAGTCGCGATATAGTTGGATGCATAATAGCCGGGAGATTAATCAACTCGTTCCAGTGCCCCTTCTCTCTTTCACTCCGCGTCATCCGCTATATAATTTCGATTGTCTCTTAACATGGCGCAACGCCGCGGCGAAATCCTGCCGATAAAAAAACCAAGAAAATTGGCTCGCAGCATAGATGGAAGATCTTTCGCAATATTCTTTTTTTTCCACACTCTTGTACGCTCGGTGATCGATCGGTCGTTCGATTAATCGCTATCCATGCTTCGTCATCGACGAGAACGGAGTCTTCTTCTTCTCCGACTTGTTCCGTGGAACGAAAAACTACAAGAGTTCCGGACTCTGATCTCCCAGGCAAGACCAGTTTTTTTCTTAATTTTTTTTTTTAATTTTTTAAAAAGATTCTCTCATTTCCGCGAACCATTAGATTTGCGTCGCACAATCCGCGGTATGGACAGAGGGAAACGTTGTGGAGGATCGAGGGCGACCGCGGAGGCTGGACGTGAAGGTTCCTCAGCCGTGCCTGAGACGGCCGGGGGAACGCGGTCGCGATAAGAGAAAGAAACGGTACACAGCTGGAGTTATACCACCGGGCGAGCGGGCACCAGCGAGACCGAGAGCTCTTGGGAAAGAAGTGCAACGCTCGTCGGAGAATTATTATTCGTGGAAACGAGCCCCTCAGCGTTACGCCGGTCGACGGGAATCTTCACGGCGATGTCTCCCCGGTCCCTCGGAGCGTTGGGTCGCTCTCCTTCACGGTCCCTTTGATGCGCCGGGCGGTATGTAACCGGCAACGGGTGCGATAACACGGTCGGTTAACAACGTCCCCGTGACGACGTTAACCCTCGACGATCTCGCAGATTCTAGGTACTTGTACGCGCCGCAACGTGCGATATGATTCTCTTTATCGCATCTCGGCTTCTCCTTCCACCCCCCCCCCCCACCCCCGCGGCTTAAAGATCCGTCCCGTTTACGACAAGATGAAAGATTTATCCGGATAAGAAAATAATAACTCCGTTTTTTTTTTCTCTTCAACAAAAAATATAGGGGAGAATGATTACGAGCCGGCCATTCGAGGGTGAACCGTAATTTCTCTGCTGTAAAGTTAAGTTTTAAAAAAATCTGAAATTGTCGTCGACAAAAAAAAAAAAATTTTATTAATCTCCACACCCAGAAAAAAAATTTATTTGGTGGCTACCGTTTATTAAGATGAAGTATAATATTTATTTGATTTAAATAAATACTTATTTACATTAAGTAAATAGTTACTTAAATGAAATAAATATTTATTTAAATCGTATAAATATTTCACTTAATCTTAATAAACGGTGGCCGTCAAATAAATTTTTTTTCTGGGTGCAGCGATGTAGCAATTCTTGCATGAAAAACGTTGCTGGACGAGCTAAGATGACGAAATTAGTCTGAATTACCTTGTGACGTGCTCAGTAAAGCAAGTGAAGGCTCATCTTGGCGTCATTGCTCAATTCTTCGAAATCGGCCCGGCCGGTTCTGTCGACCGGTCGGTATTGGCCCGCTCTCCCCTGCGCAGCTGCGAGCCAACATCTCGTACGTTTTCCTTCGCATCATCTCGATACGCTTGTGATTCGTGTCAGTCGCAGTCTCCGCGGTCGCCCATCGTGAATCGCCGCCCTCCGGTGCGCGTAGCTCGCACACGTCTCGGTGAGCGACATGGCGTGTCGGGAAACTTCCGTTTCATCGGGGTCCGGCTTTGACGCCAAGTGGAAACGGGTCTTCCCGGCGAAGACTCGGGAGAGCGATAGAGCGATGCACCCTCCCGACGCTCGTCCCCGGCTCATCGGGGGGGGGGGGGGGGGGAAAACGGGCACCGGCCGCGGCCCCCCGCGGGTTTTGCCCCATTAATATTACAAATTTATTTCACAAAACGCGACCCACTCGTGTCAATGGCTACGAAGATTGGACCGCCGCGCCGTGAACTCTCCGTTCGAGAATCCCGCGTCCTTGAGAGCTCGAGTTCTCCGCATCGTGAACGATAAGATCGCCACGGCAGCTCGCGTTGTCTCGGCACCGTCCAATTAAAAAGTATATTGCCATAAGAGCGGTGCCGCTCAGCAGGAGCGCGTTACCCGCGGGTTCCCACCCCCCTCGGGAGAAATAAGCCATGGGAACGAATGCCTGGCCAGGCACACAGCAAAGTGGAACGGCTGCGATATACCGCTTCTATTAATATTTCATACAGAGTCGCTCGAGTCGGGCGAGTGTGTTCCATCCGCCGGGCGCTGTCCATGTGTATCGAAGGATGCGCCAGTGAGTCCGGAGAAACGCATGCGTAACCGCGCTTTCAACAGTCGCTCCCGGTTGCATGTAAAACCATACGCGGGATTCGGACGATATCCATTTTTCATCGTCAAAACGGCCGACGTAAGTTCCGATCAAACTTCGTGCGCGCAGTCGTCGATCGCGCGAAGACCTTCGTGCGCTCTCCGGGCCGCATACAAAAACCGATCTCACACGCGAGTGTGTTGCGTATCGTTGAGGGAAGAGATAGGAGCGGCGATGCACCGATAGCCAGTCTCGGCACAGTTTAACATCGGAGCCGACGGAGACACTCGATTGGCTGGCTCGATTGTCGCTGGCTCGATTGGCATTGAATGCCGATCGTCGAGGCGAACGGACGTCATGATTCGATTCACGGAGAACGATCGAGCATCATCTCGCGGAGGCTGTCGAGATGCCGCTCGACGTTTCTCTCCGTGCTCGAGATGCATTAGATCCATCGATCTTTCGATTGCACGGGGCGAGGTACACTGCACATCCCGTCCGAGTTATCGCACATACGGCGGCGGATGAGATGCCGGACCGAGAGCCCGAGATCGCGTCCAACACGCGGTGTCTATATTTACCCTTTTCTTGTTTTATCATAAGCGCATGATAGCTTCAGGGAGGTCTCGAAGATCCGGCGACTAACCCGCATTTTAGCGAGGTAGGTGTTCCCATCTTCTTCGGGATCTTCCCCCTCGTTCCTCTCCCTCGCGTCTCTCTTATCTCGCTCCCGTTGGACAGAGGCTCTCCACCGTTCGTTCGACAGAAGGAACTAATAGTTACCTATGAAACGTGCAATCAGCAGCCTACCGATGAAGAGCTACGGGCTCTAGCCCACAAGTTCTTCGGTACAAATAAGACCGATTTCACAGAGCTCGCTCGATTCCGGGCTCCACATATCGGCGCCATGATCTACCTACACCTTCGACTTCGCAAAGTGCGGTAGCTCCTTTCCCAGCATCGTGCTGCACGACCTGTGGACTCACGGAACGCTCCTCTTCTTTTCCGCAACATTCTCACACACACGACTAGTTATCCAAATCATCGGGACGTGAATCATCTCAGCGTTCATAACTCATCCCTCGCTCGTATCCCGTATCCCGTGATCTACCTCGGCGAGTTCACCAGTGTTCCGCTCTTCAACAGTCATCAAATTAATTCCAATTAATTACGGTGAGTGGAATAACAATCCTCCCGTTCAGTATTCCATTAAGTCTGTCCTTTAATCCTTCATTAATCTCCTCGTTAAAAAAATGAACTATCAGATTGTAGTTCAGGAAGATGATTTATGTTACCATGTAACGTTTTATTTTTTCAATCTCTGTCCGTCCCTTCCGTCCGGAAGACAATGATCTTGCGGAGATTGTTACACTAAAGGCCTTTCGTTGTCTTATGCGCTGACTCGAATCTTCGAGATCCACTTTGCTAACTCTCATATCTCTTTTGCCGAGCGAATGTTTCAAAGATCGCACACTTTGTTGAGCGTCTTTGCTCCTTCAATCTCGATGGAGCAAATTTATTCATACATTTATTGTGGCCGTGTGTGTGTGTACGAAAGCGCGTGCACGATACGCGTTCATCGTCCGCGAAAAAGGGAGCAAGCCTTGCAGAGCGGTGGCTCGGAGCCGAGCGGATGTGACGTCATCCGGCCGAGGCGGCAATTCTTCTCTTTCTTGCTCGCTCGTTCGCCGTCTCGCTCGGCAGAGCCTGCGTCCACTTCCGTCAATCGGGCCGCACGCTTGCACTACTGCCATACTGCGCTCCCTACGGCCTCGTCGAGTTACTCGCCGCTGCGCTCGCAGCCATACCCATACGAGATGACGGACGTACGTGTGGGCACAGTCATTGGCCGCCGTGCCTCGGCCGCTGCCTGCGAAACGTTTTTGCATCGACGGAGATAAAAATATACTGCGGGAGAGTCATTGGCCGTGCGTAAAAAGGCCAATTACTGTGGAACTCGGTCTAGACGGCGAGTCTGTACGTTTCTGCGCAGCATAAAAAATGGTCGCAAATTTAACAAACGTTTCTCGTTCGCAAAGGACCACAATTTTTATTCTTGTTGACTTTGCCATATAGCTTCGTGCCCGCGAACCGTACATTGGACCTTTTTTTTTGGTGAATGGTAAAATTAACGGGAGAAATATCGTGGAGGTTGTTAATTGTACACAGATTTTTTGTTGTCCGTTTTTTCGCTGTGTCCGATTCAGGGTTCTCATTTACTGCGAGTGGCTGGCGGCGGTTGATATTGCGTTCCCCGCGGATGTATTTTTTGTGACTTTTTGCCGTCACCCTCGCGAGGGCACGGAAAGTCGGCGGATTCTCGGGAGCTCGGAGCAGACCTTGTTAAAGCCGACGCGTGATCGTCAATGCGGAAACGCCGCGCATCCATTACTCTGCTATTGTGCAGTACAACAACATTGTACCCAGAGGCATACTCGACCGAGATTCGTATTTCGCGCACGATCCCTTACACTTTTTCTTTTCTTCGTCTCCCAGTTTCTACCGGGAGTTGTCATGCTTTCCACGGATGCGACTATTCCGTTTTCTATCATAAACAGTAAACAGCGTCAATTTCGATTCTCCCTCGACGCAGCCCGATAATGGTAAAAAGAAAGAGGAAAAAACTGCAAACACTTTTAAAACAATCTGGTGCAGGTATTTGCAGGACGTACACGTCCGTGTTACAAATATCGTGCTGGGGAAGAGCGGGGCAAAACGAAACAGGGTTCTCCGTTCGAAACGAGACATGTTTTTCTGTCCCGGGAAAACTGGTAACAATAATCAGTTTTGCCTCGTTCTGTCCATCGCAACGTATAACAGTTGCCGTACAAATTTAGCTAAAGCTTCCGAAACAGCGATCTAAAATTGCTATTAAAATGACAAGCAACATCGTTAACGTAACGCAGCTAGCGTTGTAAAATATTACTCTCATTCCATCGATATTCAATATTCCTTATTATAAATATGTAATTATCCTCTTGCGTTGTAAATAGTCCGGTATGAAGTTCGTTTTTCTGCACGTAAAAAAATGTTAATTAGGTTCAAATATAAAAGGACAAAACGATGACTGACTCTTGCAGAGCTGCTCTTCGTTAGCAGAAAATTTCTTAGTCCACTCGAAGCTCTCCCGCTTCATCGATAATTTTTTCCTTTTTTTTCTCCCTCGCCGCACATAGGGCAGGTATGTATTTCCCAGATACATAGCTTGCTTGCAACGAGGAGGCGATTTCGTGACTACAATGTATTCGAGGCTCGGGCTCGCTCACCGTCGTGAATTCATTTGAATAATTATACCCACGGCGATGTGTTAGCCAACGAGCGAGCCAACCGACGTCAAGTATAGCCATTGCCGGTTGCGATGGTGCCCGCGGAAATTGGGTTGTCGGTCTATCGATCGTACCGGAGCCGCCGTCGAGAACGGGACGACGTTCGGATATTTGGGCTGCGGGTCACGTTGCTCCGCGATTGTCGCGATTCGGTCTAAATTCCTGCTAGTTACCGCGAAGGAAGAAGAACCGGACGCGTTTTCGCTGAAACGGGTTACCGCGAGACCTGGTTGACTTGGAACTCCGCGTTTTGCCCCGAGAGCGGGGCAAAACGAACTACTCTTACCTTCATTCTATGGAATGGAGCTTTCCGGTCCATTTTTACCCGCGCTCTACCGTGTATGTGTATACATATACATACACAGCATAGGGGCAAAGTTAAAACCGCGCTAAACTATTTCTAGTGAAATTCTACCGAATTGCCGGGGTTCGATTCCCGCAATCTCCGACATTCGGACCGGCCGCAGGTTCACATTATCGCAGAGAGAACGCCCGATTGGATATATACATATATATATATATGTCTATGTATATATATGCGGGCGTGTGTATCTGTCGATCCGTGCATGTAACATTATAAAGTACGCTTGGAAAAGAGATACCCACGCAAAATACCCACATGCCAGGAAGTACCGGCGCAGTACCCCGCGCCAGTCCCTCGCTCGTTTCCTACCGCGGAGATGCAGTGCTTTCGCAATTAACGACGACGCGGCCCACATAAAGCGCGTAA
Organism: Ichneumoninae sp. B BG-2022a; assembly: GCA_030522725.1. Classification (NCBI taxonomy): domain Eukaryota; kingdom Metazoa; phylum Arthropoda; class Insecta; order Hymenoptera; family Ichneumonidae; species Ichneumoninae sp. B BG-2022a. Next base: position 19,907 of record JAPYZD010000610.1, read on the forward strand.
TAACACACCTTAACAGGCGCCGCGTGTGCAACTCGAATATCCACCGAGTGCCCGGACCTCTAATTACCACTGTACGCGCTCGCGAACTGAACCCGTTCATTGGGACTCGCAATCGCAAAAGACACGTGCTATCGGTCTTAGCAAATGTATCCTGCGGTTCGTATAAAATAATGTTGGATGTTATCCTCACGGTAAATAACGTTGTGTTACGCAAACATCGCGTACAACAAAAATTCATACGCCGTAGCGATTCATTTCTTTTTATACGCAAAAGCTTTTTAAAAAAAGAAGAAAAAGTTCGTAAAAAAATTGTCCGTAACACATGGTCGTATCTGAACCCAAACGAGTGCCCTCTTTGAAAATATCATGTTCAATTTTTTTCAATTCACCGACTCTTATTACAATTTTCCAAAAATGGTCAATTAATGAAAAACCAGTCATATAAATTTATTTGCACGAAGTAGAAGCAATTACTCAATGATTTTCAACTCGCATGAATCAAATGGCATTGTCGATAGTTGCGTTACCATATTATGTGCGGCTATGACAGAAGTGTGATGTCGCCATCGGGCCAGCTTCTGTTGCTGACTGACGAGAAGTGCAGGATGCAGATACGCGGCCTTGACTAACTAAACGTCCCGTTCCGAGAGTTACACAGATAGACGGAGAGTGGATGAGGAGAGAGAGGGAGAGAGCGTGAGTGAGATGGAAACGATGAAACGCTCGCCCACGAACAAGCTGGTCTGTCCATAGGCGTTACTTGTATGCTCGCGTACATACATGTGCGTTACATTGGCAATAAGGCGTTCGCGTGCAGAACAAACACATAGTGGTGAGCGGCCACGTTTCCTTCATACCATCCATTATGGCACATACGTGAGGGCCATATGTGTGCCAGCGAGCGATATAGAGGATAGATAGATGGGATCGGTATATATATGCTGTTCTCGCATGCATTCATGCAGTCCCTCGGACGGGAGAGACAGCCACGCCAGCACCAACGGCAGCGCACGATGGCCGGGACACGAGGTTAATGACAATGAGAGTCTCCCCGCGGTCGTCCCACGCCTTCCTCGTGCACTGGCCCATATAGTAATTGTTGTTATGTGCGTGCTATGCTGCAAGCGCGAGGACATCATTTTCCCTCCCCCTCCCAACACCGACGACGTTGTCCTCGCTGCATTACACTGTCGGGCGAACAAAGCGAGCATCGATCGAGTAACCCTTCCGAAGGGTATCGACGGCGGTTTGATGTAAGCTATTTTTATTGCATTGCTTGGAGCGACAGACTGGGGGAGACGTCGCCACAAATAACGTGTGAAAAAGACTCTGTCGGTAACAAAAGGCTTAATCAGTTGTTTTTTTTCAAGGGTCTTCGTTGAGCTGGTTCTGATAATTTGGTATTCCTTGGAAAATATAAGGACTTTAGTGACAGAAAAATGGATTACAGTTTGTGTTACCGACCGAGCGTGACGCGTTTTTTTTTATTGCGAACATTGAGCGAACTTTTCTCGACAAACTATTGTAGTTTAATCATGATGGAGCGGAGAAAAAATTTGGTATGGAAATGTTGATCCTTAACAATACGAATGCTATGCATCGAAAAACTTTGTATTCCCGTTATGAATCTCCTGAACTAATACCGCGCTGCAAAGTACGACTGATTTATCTCCACTCGATCCTCTCGGGAGCACTTTTTTGCTCCAATCGCTTTATCATTCTTATATTTATTAATGATATTCCGTCGTGGCGGATCGGCCGAGAGGTTTTATACGTCTCAAAGCCGGAGGATTAATAATCATTCCGCGAGTTTCTCCGACGATCGCGACGAATCGGAGCGGCGGATCGTGTCGGAGCCGCATATTCGATGTCGGTTTAAAAAAATGCTATACATAAAGGATTTATTGTCTTTTTTTTACATCTCATTTCGTCGACCCCTTCGTCGACCATCGATTTCGAGGTAGAAGCCCGGTACAGCTGACCCGTTCCTCGGCACAACGTAGCTGCCCCGTCGAGTCAAGGTTCGCCGAGTTATCTTCGCGACGATGAAATCGCTGTGGATTATAATTACCGCGGCAAACCGAACGACGTTCTATTCTCACGAAGCTCTCGACCGAAGAGTCCAATCTGCCATGAATTTTACTTGTTTCACAGTGAAAAAAAGTACAAAAATCAGTTTAACGTTTCTATTTTTGTTCACCAGTCTCCATAAAATGTTTCCCCGATGCGAATATATAATTGAACGAAATAAGTTTTAAAAAATCTGAATAAATCTTAATTCTCTCGAACTAATAAATTCCAATAGAAAATCAATAAAAATAAACGAATTATTCCACCGAATTATATTCTCTTGTGACAATAAATATTGCACGTCGACTTTTGACATAAAATGTTTCGCCGATGCTTGGTAATTTTAGTTTTTTTCGTTTCTTCGCGTTTCAGCGATCGAGCTGGCAGAGTTTCGTTGTCTGGTTAACTAAAACGCTTAAACGCCCACCCGAGCGCGCTCCCGAAGCTCGAAGCTCTAATACGCACTTGACGAAAACTCACACAAGTCAAACATAAGTTTAAATATACTGGGGTATATTTATTGCGCATACAGAGAGCTTCTCGGGCTTAAGTCACTCGCTTACGCAACCCGTCGCAGCATACTACGTATACTAACGCGTATCTAACATACATAACTTTGCAGCGCGTTCGTCTAGGTCAGTGTCGAGCAGGACGACGACATCGACCGAATGCTGTTCACTGGGTTGTGAGATAACGAAATTGCGATAGTTGAGTCGTGAGAATGAGAAAAAAAAATGTATACGTTGGACGCATTATGCATATAGTATCGGCTATCAGGAATCTGGATGCTAACAGAGATATAGCCTCGTAGACACGGTCGCGGTGATTCAACGCGATTGAAAATAGATCTACGAGGAAGTAACGATTGGATCGATAGATAGATACAAAAACGTATCGTGAAATCTCACTCGCGATCGTTACAGGCATTTGTTTGAACGTCGATCTTTGTTCTTTTTTTTTGCCTACTGAACATTCGCGACCTCGACGTGTTGTTTTCTTCCGTCTATTCAATCCCACGATTTGCATCGTTATCCACACTTATGCGCAGGGTCAAGATTACACGAAAGACGCTCGTCTTCTCTCCGAACCTCGTCGAATATGGAACAGAGTATAGACTTGACTTGTCTTTCATGAAAAAAATTAAAATAAAAACTCTAAAGTGTGTGGATTTTTTCACCCGTCACCAGTTGTATGAAGTTAAGGTAGTACTAGCACAGTGACTGACGCCGCCTAAGTTCGAGAGAAAAAAACAAAGATTACAAATACTTCTTGATGAGAAAAAAATCTGGCATATAAAAGGTGCTGAAAAGATTGTGCATAATAATAATTTCAGAATGTTCATAACAAACTACTGAAAAAAAAATTGTGCAACAAATTACCCGGTAACCAATTTTTTTTTTTTTATTACGAAAATGATTTGTTAATTTTTCTGAATAATACTTGAAAATTACGATTTTAAACAAATTTTAACATAAAGGAAACGAATTACATTTTGGAATCATTATGGACGAACAATCTTATCAGCATCTTCCATATACTTGATTTTTTTAGAGATTTTTATCCGATCGAGAAGTGTTTGCAATTCTCTTTTATTCCTCTCAAACTTAGGCGGCGTCAGTCATTGGGCTAGTACTACCTTAAGGAGTCTCGGTGTTTGACCATGTTTTTTTTTTTTTTGAGTCAGGTAAGGGGGTTGAGAGTCGATCCATAAAGTTTCCCGGGGGAATCTTTAACTTGCACTTCCGTTGCATCCGTTGGACTTCCGGTCGACGGAACACCGGAATGGCAACGGCAAAGTGGCAAAGCGCTTGGGGATTGAGAAAAAGGGTACGACGGATCGACGAAGGGAGTCGGAGAATCGCCGGTGGTAAGGTGCACACGGTTACACAACTGCAACCGCGAGAGTGCATCTTCGTCACGGGGCAACGCAGACGATGCATTTTACGATGACCTGCGGCCAACGAGAATGAACGTTTTGCCGGTCTGTACATTGTTACGTCGGGTGGATCCTTGATGGCCGCCAGCAGGGTCAACATTCGATTCCAATTTCACGCAAAGCCGTTACCGCAAAGCTCTTAACTCTTAACTGGCTTCACTCAAAATACCACTTGAAACAAACAGTAACAGTTCACCCGAACGACCAGGCGAAACGAACAGTGACGGTTGCGGAAACTATAATAAGTGTCGCACCAAGGATGTCGAGTCGACCAGAAAACAGTTCCTTTGCACGGTATATATTTTTTTAAAATCCACTGATGGCTTATAGAAAATAATGAACGGATGTATTCAGCTAACGACGTGGTGTGGTAACTCGTAAAATAGTGACAGAAAAACGAAAAATCGATTCGTCTCAATCGATCTGAACGGCCTGAAATCCACCTAACTTGGGCAAGGCGCCCGAAATTTTGGGTGCATTAGATTTCCCGCTGTTCGCAAAGTAATTGATTTCCAGAAAACGTCGAAACTCGAAACAGGAGCACGACAAACACGCTGAACTGAAAATAATTTTAAAAAAAATCTTTAAAATTTTTCGAAGTTACCTCGCCTAAAGTTCAGCAGCATCCAATTTGTTGTCTTGGTTTCTGTGTTTTTTATCTGCCGCCAAACGCCGTCCGAGCTCGTCGTTTCAGACCTCGCGCATCGGCAGGGTCAATAAGCGTGAATGTATAATCGTCGAATTGTCGACTGCGCCGGGTTTCTCAAATTTCGCGACGCGGAGAGATAAGCGGCAGACCTTGTTACATTCGTCAGCTCGGTCTCACCTTGAATTTTCCGGCCGTATCGAAAAAACGTTTCTTAGCAACGCATTATCATGAATTATTATTTTTATTTATTTCTGATTCTACTCTCTTATCCTCGCGCGCCTCTTCTGAAATAAGAAACCAACGCATGCGACCGGGCAGTCGAAACTTTTCCTCTCTCGAATACCATTCCGCTGCATTCATTAAGCCCCGGAGTCGCGATAATGCAAAGTGTGTTACGTGCATAAACGCCTCCGCAACGAGATCTATAGCGCAACGTGACCGCGGGCGGCGTTCCGCGGACGAGAGCGACGCACTGCCTCTCGCTCTCCCTCTCTATCTATATTTACCGCGTCTGGTCTTATCAGCGGTTATCAACTCGGCAGACACGGAGCGAGAGAGAGAGACCGGCGGCGAGCGGCGAACGCCGGCCGGCACCTTTCCTCATTTTCGTTTTTTCTTCTTTACATTTTTTTCCTTATTTTTTTTTACACATTCTCATCGATTCACCGGCGAACTCCAAAGGAAAGCCCTTAATGCCATACTCAGCGTCTGCGCCTGGACATTATAACAGCGGCACGCACCGACAAAATAATTACGTAACATGCATGATTTTTTTATACTCTGCGAACTCCTATTATGTCGAGATTGCGAAGTGTGGTTCAATTATCCTACACGAGGAAGCCAAGTCGAGTGTACAGCTGTAACACGTGGCGATGGTGATCTCGTACCTCGCGATTGTGGAATTCGCGGCGAGGGGTCGAGGGAGCTCTCGCGGCTGCTTCATCGCGTGCTTTTACGATATATATTTACCGATATGTGTACACGCGAAATAGCACCGAGAGCGGTCGCCAGACAGCAGTGTCGCCTGTACGAAAATTGTAAGCGTGGATTTCCTCGCGCTTCGCCGAGTTCGCGGGTACGTACCCACCTGCTGGATTGTTGTTTAAATACATCGTAGCCAAAAAGAAGCGATCGGGTGTTGGCGCTGCTGCAATTGGGGGGAAACGATGTAGCGAATAACCGAGAGCATACCGGAGCTGCCTAAATGCACTCAGTACTTGACGTACATGATGAAGTACCAATTACTTACAGCTCCGAGCACTCGATAACACTCGAGTACTCGGAGTAGTTGTATTGAGTACTGAGAGAACATGAGAGCTGTAGTCCTGAATACTGACTGAGTACTTGACACTTCAATGCATACTTCGAGTACTTAGTGCATTTGCCCGGCGCTGGAGCATAGACTGTAAAAAAAATTCGTATGAAATTTAATATACCGGACTAGATGTTCTTATGCAAAAACTGATATATTAGATTTCATGGACATGTGACGAAAAATTAAGGTACGGTATATTAAAAACTTTAGAAATACTTTACATTTAATAATTTACTTCACTCTAAAAGTCCATTACTTATTCATGACAATTGGACATTGAATTTAATGTTCCAGTTTTTGCATAAAAACTTCCAATCCGGAACATTACATTTACAATTTTTTTTAACAGGCTACACGGGTGCGATGCACATATGCCGAAAAAATAAATGCTTGGATTATACGTTCAAAGGCGTCAATTTGTTTGGTAGAACAAAAATGTTTGCTTGGGTCGACAAATTTTGAGTTGCTTGAAGCAAATAATCGTTTTACAAAACAATGCTTTATTTGTTTTGGAAGAAACAAACAAAAGCTTTGAACGTACGTCACCGCGACTTTTGGTTAATTCATCGATTTTTTTTCTGAGTGTATGTTTGTAGCAGCCATATGTATAGCACATGCATGTAGAGCCGGTGGTTTACGCGACATCGCGGCGGTTGATGTAGGTCGTCGGTTCGTAATCTATCGCACTCCAGCGAGTGCAAACGCTCGTGCGAGTTGCGCTCGCCTTATCAGCCGGCGTATCGGCTGCAACCGACCGACTTGACCCAGATAGAAGCTGCATTTAAATCCCGAGCCCGAGTTTCAAAGCCATTTTGAGATTCGACGAGTAGTTGGATGTTCAATAGAAACAAATGTATTTTTGACATTTTCGGAGTGGACACAACTCGAAAAGCGAGGTAAATAAAATGGTTGTTCTGACGTCATTTCAGGTTTGAATCCGGTTTGAATGACGTCATACGGGAATATGACGATTCTGATTTGAAAAACTACATTTTTTACCGGAAGTGACGTCATAACGGAAATACGTATTTTCCGGTTTGGAAATCTCTTTTTTCGACCGGAAGTGCCGTCATACGGGAAATACGTCACTTCCAGTTTGAAAATCAAATTGGCCGACCGGAAGTGACGTATTTTCGGCACTTGCGGTATTTGCGTTACGATCACTTCCGGTCGAAAAATGAGATTGTGGCTACTTATAGTGGCCGGAATAGAACCGATGGTCCTTCGGTAAATGGTAGGTAGCAATATGGCATTTGGGCTTACGGTAGCCAGTGTGGAACCAGCGATGTCCTGTTTTTCCAGTTAGAGCACAATTCCACTTAGGTAGATATGGTTTTTTAAAAATACCGCAAATTGAAACTTTTTGCAAAATTTGTCCATGTAAATATGTCGCTATCTTGCAGTACCCACAGTGTGGGTACGCAAGTTCGGTATCCTCGTAAGCTCCAACTTTCAAAAGTTAAACGCTCGAGACGGAGAACATAGCCAATTAGAAGCAAAATCGTTCGCACGTGGAGACGCATAGTACGAAGCCGGACGGTTGCGGGTTCTTTCACGCTAATAATATCTCTTTCACTAACTCCCTGCGAGCGTCGAACGGGTTTTGTAAACTTATTTGCCTCTCTCCTCTCGCATCAGCGGCGTTGATTGCCGCGGTGTTACGTGACGAAATATTGGTTTGCCGAGGTGGGAAGTTCGAGAACCGCGACGATATTGCCGTGTACCACTGTGCTGCACGGCCATTGACTTTCTAGCCAGTTTGTTTTGATCGATCGACCTCTGCTCGATATTATCGATCAAATTACTAGGCATGCTAACCCTATTCACGTCAATAATAATATTCAGCAATGATAATAAATAATCAAATAATATATTCGTAAAAAGTATAATAATAATAATTATTATTCTTTATTTTTTATTTATTTACTTATTTGAATAGAAACGGCCCAAGCCCAGTTACAGTAGATGAGAAATTCCATGCAACGCTTTCGCATTGTGAAAGTGACCAGACATGATATACGTAGATACGACATAACAATAATAAAAATATACGAATTGAAAAATAATAATTGTTTTTATTATTTATTTTTTATTTATTTATTTATTTGAATAGAAACGGGCCAAGCCCAGTTACAGTTGACGAGAAATTCCATCCAACGGTTTCGCATTGTGAGAGTGACCAGACATGATATACGTAGATACGACATAATAATAATAATAATATACGAATTGAAAAAGAAAAAAACCCCGAGCTTAGCAATGACGAATGTCCATTTAATGGATCGGCTCGATGTATATCTTTGCATATCCATAAATAAACTATATGCATCCGAGGCTCACTCGAGCGGGGAACAGCCGACGGGCGGATTGTCGCAGTGTGCACGCACGCGACCGAGAGTCCCGGGTGCCCATAGTTCTCGTTCCGGAAGTCGATGCTGGCCAAAGATAGTAACAGTGCTTCCTGGCAGATCTAATCGTTCGTGGCATTATACGCTTCTAAGCGGAGGAGTACGAGAACGACGATGATGCGAGAAGCAAAGGGGAAGAAGTGCAGCGGGGCGAGCCGTGGGAGGAGGACGAAATCACGCGGAGGCGTCGAGACCGATGTGGGACGAATCGTCGTGAAATTCGTCGTGATTTTAATCGTGGCGCGAGCGCACTGAGCGTCGCGAGAAATTTTTGGCCGAAAATGAAATTGCAACCGGGTTCTTCGTATTTTTACCGCTGGCGCTCGGTTGCCGCGAAATCGCGGATCGAGCATCGCGAGCCGGAGGAGAGTCGGGCAGAGATGCGGGGCAACGATACGAGACTTTGGAATTAAAGGGAGATCGATATTCCGTTGCCCGCACGCTTCCAGCGCGTATATATATACGATGTATACAGACATGTATAGGAGGTACATAGTGGCCGTTTTCATCGCCCCGAGGAGAGAGAACCCTCGACTTGCTAATAGGCTGCTCTGCTCTTGGGGTTTGGAGCGGCGCGTCAGGAACGCGAGGCCCGAAACGCCCGTTCCACGGAGTTTCGCCTATAGGTATACTGACACTACTATCCGTTGCACCTATGTTACCGTGGGCAGCGAGGTACACGCACGCACTCCAACTATAGTTGTGCTAACCCGCACGGAAAGGAAGTACATAAAAGTGTACTACAAATATATTTTCGCAGATATTTTTTTAACATAAAAAACATATGAATAAGAGTTACCGACTGTGATATAAAATCATTTTTTTCGTTATAAATAAAGTTAACCAATTTGTTTTGAACGTTGTTCGATCGCCCGACAGCTCGCGAATGGATATCTTTACTGACCCCACCTTTATATCGGTAACTCACGTCGAAAAAATATTACACCGAAAATAGAAATATTTGATACAAAAAGTATCGAAAAAAAAACATCGAATCGCTAAAATGTTATCTATTTATTTCGGTGAAATGATTTATATGTATTTATGCATAACAACTGCATATCGCGTGTTAATAAATCGGCATAAATTAATGATGAATTCCTTTGAGTCGATGAGACTCCCGGAGTTCGAATTCGACGAGGTCGGTAAATGGAACATCGGAGTTGCGCAAGTATTTTAACGCGCGGAGTAATACGCATGCGAGCGGGCATAAATTCTTCGTTCTTATTTTTGATCCGCGGCGGTGGATTCGGGTCAACCGCCAGTCCGCGACTCTCCGGTTTCACCCGTGCACTCTCGACTTTATTTTAATCCACTTTTACGATACCTCGGCGTCGTCGTCATCGTCGCGGATGCGAGAATTCGACGACGGGAGGGCTGTACGCTTTTCGTTCCGTAACTTTACTCTTTCTTGCGGCGATACTGTATACCGCCCGACAGTGTGCCGCATTGTAGCCGGTATACATTATGCGCCGCGCCGTACATAGTGTGCGCTATTATCACCGGCACGATAAGAATGTGACACCGACACCGCGCTGGCCGCGTGACACTGAATACTGCAGTCGCGACTCTCCTCAACGAGATTACACAATATTCGCTTCGGGCCGTGTCTGGTTACGGGAAGATTTCTATAAAGTTAATGCACGTCATCAGTACTCTTAAAAAAAACAAAAAAAAATAAAGAAAATTGTTCGATTAATGCAACGAAAGATAAAGTTTCAACGAAGAGGTTATCGGGTATTTTTTTCTTTGGCATTCGGCCCGAGCAACTCTAATCGCTAACGATTGTTCGGGCAGTTTGGATTTTTTGTGCTTTACGGATTTCATGAAAGTCATGTAAAAAAATTATGTAGAGGGTTTGTTGTTATTTCTTTTTATTACTAATAATAGGAGTTTTGTGGGAGCTGACCAATTTTTTGAGCCACTGCTGTATATTGATAGTATCGTCGGGAGGTCGAGCGTTCTGCTAGTTCCGACGAGAACCTCCTTACTTATCGATCCGCATGCTCGGTGAATTTATGCTGCCACCGCCACCTGTAGTGGCTTTACAAAGACGCACCGAATCTCTGCAATTCTTGCTGCAGGTGGCGCCATGCATCCTTGGCCTCTCGCTTTCCGAATTCTCCGGCGCACCGGGGAAGTTCAGGGTCCGGGGAAGAGAATGAGGACGGACCGGAAATGTTGTCAAAAATTCGACATTTGTCGGTCTGAAAATAAAGATTAAAAAAAGAATCGAAATACTTTTCCTCTCTCGCAGGAAAATTGAAACCTCAGTGGCTTGACATTTTATTTAAAAAATGAAATATTAGAATACCTACTTAGAAATTTTATTGCATAAACGCACTTCCGCTTTTCAGAATGTTAAGATCTAGCGCGCTTACTGCAGAGAACCACGACGATCGCGTGTCTTAGATACCCGATACGGTAGACTGCAGAATCCGGTAACTTTCCCGAACGATTGTCGTGGATCCTGTTCCCCGGGAGTTGACTCACTCGTTTGCCAAAGTCGAGAGAGCAGGCGACTCTTCGAGCGGTTGTTCAGACCAGTTTTTGTCGGATTCCCGCTTGGCATTCTGAAAAGCCGTGACACTCGGCAACGTCCCTCTCCACTCGCTGAGTCGGTGCATTTTTCTGCATCGACGCAAAATTTCGTCCCGATTCTGGCAACGCTCGTTTTATTCCTTTCTCCTAATCGAACGCCCTCCGTAGGGTCGGAAGAAAGATTCCTAAGTTTAAGAAAAATGTTTCTTACCCACAAAGATTCACAATTGTGTTTCTCATCAATTTCACAATTCTCTTGTTAATAAAGAAAATGTCATTTAAAAAAACGCGAATACAAAACCCTACGATTATAAATAAATAACAATTCCAGGCTTCTCATGGGGCATTGGAAACTCGGCACAATCTCGGCTGCAGCGTGAAGTATGCGGCATCATTTGCGA
>JAPYZD010000611.1:0-99530 GCA_030522725.1 Ichneumoninae sp. B BG-2022a
GTAAAAATCACCATAGAATTTTACCATTAAAATTATTGTAAAAATCACCATAGAATTTTACTGTTAAAATTATTGTAAAAATCACCATAGAATTTTACCGTAGAAATAATTTTAAAGACTGTTGAAATAATTAAAAAAAACATTATAAATATTGACCGTAGAAAGTATGAAATTTTCGTGATATTTGCCGTTATAAATATCTCATATAAATTATCGCTAAAGCATAATTTAATTAATGTCAATTTTGTGCCAAACCTAAGAAGAAATTTATTCAGGTGGGGTTGGTCCGATGACCGTCGCTATGTTAATGTGGAATACAATGAAATCCTGGATTTATAAAAATAATATTAATTAATTTTTCTTATTTTGTTTTTGGGAATTAAATAAATTTGTTAAAAAAAACAAATTAAAAAATAAATTTAGAAATGTTTGACGCCATAACTTACGAAATACTTGATGAAATAGCATTTAAATTAAGATTAAGCCAAAACGAATTTAAACGACTAAAATTTGAATGTTGGTCTAATTATTTGAGAAATTATGAGACTTTATTAATAGCAAAAGAAAAACTTGGAAGAATTTTCCATCCAGTCTTATATTCCGCTTTAACTAGAATTATCAATAAAAATAAAAAGTTAAAAAATGTATCACAACAGTCGTCACAAAATTTTTTTAAGAAGTCTTTGAGTTTCGAAAAAATAAATAAAAAAAAATACAATGAGCCATATCCAGAGTATCGCAAAGATAAAGAATTGAATATTATTCAAGAAAGAAATTTAGAAAATAAAATGTTTGATAAATATGAGATTGAATTAACATCAACGGGTGATTGGATTGCAGTAAGTTCTGAGATTGGAATAATTTTATTTTTTCAGAAAAATCAAATTGGGACAAAACAAGTATCTCAATTAGTTGTCGGTGAACCCTCTAATAATTCAAATAATTTAAAAATTGAAAACTGTAGAGATATTTTTTATATATGTCAAGCTGATTTAATCGGAGTACAAATAAGTAAATAAAAAATAAAAAAACAATTCCAATTTTTAGATGATTGTCAAAGATTAGGACTTAAAGTTTATGTATGATTTATCTTATTTAAATTAAAAATTTTTTAGAATGTCGCAAATAAAATTTCTATTTACAATTGTCATCAGATCAATATTGAAATAATTGGATTGTAAGTTAGTTTTAAAGTTTTATTAAATAAAATAGATGTGACGACATTGAACTGATTAATTGCATGGATACGAATGTAAGTTAGAATATTTTTTCATTTACATAATTAGATTAACTTGAGTTTTGAGAGTCGATTTTCTTTATTAACAACCGATAATTCATTTAGAACTTTCATTGAAACAATTGGAGTAGATATAAATGGAGCTGCTTTTGTTGATGAAAATAATCTCTACATCGAAGTACCAAACAAATCCATATCAACTATTGAGGTAAGAAATCCTAAGAGGTGTTAAATTACCCAACAGGGACAAAATCTTCAATCTATTCCATTACAACCATTTAATGAGACTTCAAAAGATTCACGAACGACTGAGTTGAGCTCTTTTGATCTATTTAATTCTACAAAATCGAGGGTTGTGTCGATGGAAGCAACGACTTTACACCCCACTGAGTTGCCTGCTGCTCTGAAAGTCGAGACGAAAAAACCGGTTGTCTCGGAAAAAACTATAGCAGCAGGGCCTAAGATACCTGCAACAGCCGAAGCGTCTGTGCTTAAGCCGCAAAAAATAGCATCCGCAGCGTCATCTGCATCTAAGACTTCATCAGCTACATCCAAAGCATACTCTGTAGATGAGGCTTCATCTGTATCAAGGTCTCCCTCTGCATCTAAGATTCCTCCTGCATCTAAGACTTCTCCTACATCTAAGACTTCTCCTGCATCTAAGATTTCTGAAACCAAGCCGAAGCAAAAATCACCACCATCTGTATTGAAGCCATCAAGTACTGAATCGGAGGAAGATAGGTCCACTGCGCTTAAGGTAATCTTTGAATCCAAAGCTTCCTTGACTTCTGGAACTACATCATCTGCAGTATCTGAGGCATCGTCAAAAAGTTCATCTGTATCCAAACGTGACTCACGGAAAGTCCCTTTCGCCCAAAAGAATCATTTGACGAAGTCGAAAGATGCATCAGAGGCTTTTATCGAGGCAACTCAAGTTACTTCACTAAGTAGATCCGGGCTAGAAAAGAGCTTAAAACCTTCTACTGTATTCCCAAATCCCATTCTTGACAACGAGAATGAAGGAATTCCAGTTTTTGCGGGTTTGCCAGCTCAGTTGGAAAGAAAGAAGACTTCTCCTAAACGGAGCATTTCTTTCACTGACTCGAATTCATTGATCGGTTTAAATTCAGAAAGTTTGAAACCGCGACAGGAAACTTCCGCGGCGTCGAAGATTTCAATCCCTGGTTTTTCAGAAATTATCACTTTGACATCAAAGACGTCAGTAAATGGGCCAAAAAAAGATGCAGAAATAGAATTCAAAAAAGATTCAGATTTTGAATCAGGAAAAGATGCGGAAATTGAGTCGAAAGAAGATGCAGAAATTCAGCTAAAAAAGGATGCGGATATTCAACTGAAAAAAGATGTGGAAATACAACTGAAAAAAGATGCAGAAATTGAATCAGAAAAAGATGCGAAAGTTGAAACAGGAAAAGATGCGAAAATTGAATTGGAAAGAAATACAGAATTCAAATCGAGAGAAGATGCAGAGTTTGAATCAAAGAAAGATGCAGAAATACAACCGAAAAAAGATTTAGAAATTGAATCAGTAAAAGATGCGAGAGTTGAGTTGGAAGAAGATGCAGAAATTCAAATGAAAAAAGATGCAGAAATTGAAACCGTTAAAGTTGCAGGAATTGAATCACTTAAGGATGCAGAAATTGAATCCAAAAAAGATGCAGAAATTCAGATGAAAAAAGATGCAGAAATTGAATCAGTAAAAATTGCAGCAATTCAATCACTCAAAGATGCAGAAATTGAATCCAAAAAAGACACGGGAATACAACTCAAAATAGAGGAAGAAATCGAACCAGTAAAATATGCGAAAGTTGAACTGGGAAAAGATGCAGAAATTCAGATGGAAAAAGATGCAGAAATTGAATCAAAAAAAGACGAGAAAATACAACTGAAAAAAGATGTAGAAATTCAATCACTACAGGGTGCAGAAATTGTGTCAAACAAAGATGATGAAAATAAGTTGAAAAAAGATGCAGAAAATGAGCCGAAAAAAGATGCAGAAAATGAGCCGAAAAAAGATGCAGAAAATGAGCCGAAAAAAGATGCAGAAAATGAGCCGAAATTGAATCCAAAAAAGATGCAGAAATTCAGATGAAAAAAGATGCAGAAATTGAATCAGTAAAAGTTGAAGCAATTCAATCACTCAAAGATGCAGAAATTGAATCAAAAAAAGACGAGGAAATACAACTGAAAAAAGATGAAGAAATGGAATCAGTAAAATATGCGAAAGCTGAACTGGAAAAAGATGCAGAAATTAAGATGAAAAAAGATGCAGAAATTGAATCAAAAAAAGACGAGAAAATACAACTGAAGAAAGATGAAGAAATTCAATCACTACAGGGTGCAGAAATTGTGTCAAACAAAGATGCAGAAATTCAACTGAAAAAAGATGAAGAAAATGATTTGAAAAAAGATATAGAAAATGAAAGCTGCAAAAATTGTGTCAAAAAAAGCTGCAACAATTGTGCCAAAACAAGCTGCAAAAATTGTATTAAAAAAGGCTAATGAAATTTTTAAACAGAAAAAAGATGCAGAATTTGAATCAAAGAATTTCACATTTAAAAAAGCAACATTCTTCCTGGATAAGAATCAATCAAAAAAACCCAGTGTATTGAATCATGATGTAAGTTCAGATGAGAAAAAAAATGCAGTTTTGATTCCCGCAAATGTTTCAATTAAGCCAGATAAAGTAAATCCTGATGCACTTGACGCTCTGGCTTTAACTTTTGATGATGTTAATCAAAAAACAAAATCAAGGAAAGCAGCTTCATCAAAAATAATACCATTTAAGAAAGACGCACAAAGCATAATTAAAGAAA
Organism: Ichneumoninae sp. B BG-2022a; assembly: GCA_030522725.1. NCBI lineage: Eukaryota > Metazoa > Arthropoda > Insecta > Hymenoptera > Ichneumonidae > Ichneumoninae sp. B BG-2022a. The sequence goes on from JAPYZD010000611.1 coordinate 4,072, forward strand.
CAACTATACCTAAAAGCATAATAAATCTTGAAAAAGAAATCGATGATCCATCACAAAATAAATCTTCAGCAAAAATTGCTGTTCAAGGTCTCTCAAAATCAGCTTTAACAAATATCATCGATAAATCGATTGAAAACCAAAATAAAGCTATGTTCAAAAGTATTAAACAACCTTTTACAATTCAAAATGAATTACTTGGAACGATTGGAGCGAGCAAAGACATTATACAACGAGCTTATTCCGAAGGATATGAAAATTTGAAAGAGGGTCAAAAGTCAAGACTACAGCCAATTACTCGAAGGCCTTCAGTTGTTGCAGATGAAGCCTTCTATGGAAATATATCAGATAGTGACATTAAAAGATCAAAACTAGTTTCTGAGATTCTGAATAATCAAGAATTAATCAATGGAAAAAATAAATCTGAAAAAAGACATTTATTAAATAAAATATATGATGAATTAAAACCATCAATTAAGAGTTCAGAACCACCACAAAAATTAAAAGCACAATTACCACCACCAATCAAATCTGACACGGAATCTATACAAAAAGATTATATTAGAAAAATTTCAGATGAAGCTTTAGAATTATTTAAAGAAATAAATATTGAAGAATCACCATTTAAGGATATTGCAAGAGGAATTAGTAATGAGATTATATCTATATCAAAAGAAATTGAAAATCTATAAATTTTTTCATAAAATTTTTTAAATTTTTAATAAAAATTATTAATAATAATTAATTTACAATAATTTGTTTAAGATTAAAATTATTAATAATAATTAAATTTTATTATTAATTATCATTATTAAATCATATTAGAGATAATAATTACAAAAAATAATAATTAACATTTAATAATAATTAATAATCATATTCTAAATAATAAATTATTAATAATAATAAATAATAATAATAATAAATTATAAAAATAAATAATAATAATAATAAATTATAAAAATAAATAATAATAGTAATAAATTATAAAAATAAATAATAATAATAAATTATAAAAATAAACAAAAATAATGATAATAATAATAATAATAAATTATAAAAATAAACAAAAATAAATAAACAAAAATAATGATAATAATAATAATAATAATAATAAATTATAAAAAAAAATAATAATAATAATAATAATATAAAATTATAAAAATAAACAAAAATAATGATAATAATAATAATAATAATAATAATAATAAATTATAAAAATAAATAATAATAATAATAATAATAAATTATAAAAATAAATAATAATAGTAATAAATTATAAAAATAAATAATAATAATAAATTATAAAAATAAATAATAATAATAAATTATAAAAATAAACAAAAATAATGATAATAATAATAATAATAAATTATAAAAATAAACAAAAATAATTATAAAAATAAATAATAATAATAATAATAAATTATAAAAATAAACAAAAATAATGATAATAATAATAATATTAAATTATAAAAATAAACAAAAATAATGATAATAATAATAATATTAAATTATAAAAATAAACAAAAATAATGATAATAATAATAATAATAATAATCATAATAATAAATTATTAAAATAAACAAAAACAATGATAATAATAATAATAAATTATAAAAATAAATAATAATAATAATAAATTATAAAAATAAACAATAATAATGATAAAAATAATAATAAATTATAAAAATTAATAATAATAATAATAAATTATAAAAATAAACAATAATAATAATAAATATTAAGATAATAGATTTATTAATTTTTTAAGTAGTTATATTAAAAAATTACAATAATTTATCAGTTTCATATTTCGCGTTATAATAAATAAAACTCAACAAAAAAAAAAAAAGAACAATTAATTGCTGCTCTAAATTTAAATAAAATGTGTTTTATAAACATTTTATATGAAATTACAAAAATGATTTCATATTATTTTCAAGAGATTTTGAAATGAAATATGATTAAAATTTATGTATCATATTTGGTCGTGCTAAATTCGACTTGTCTCTTTACTCTTTAAATTTCCTCCAAAAGTTTTTTGTGAAGTTTTTAATTCCTGGATTCGATTTAGAGGCTATACGTTGTTCTGTCTGCTCAGTATCTGTTTCAGCAAAGCCAATTTGTTGTGCAAGCAGTCATCTCTGGATTCTATAAGTCCCTCTTTTTGTCTTTTGACGACATAAGTGAAGGACCAGCATTTGGTTTAGCATCTGATTTTAAAAAGGAAGAAGAAGCTCGTGTCTTTTGCGGCTTCATCGATTCATGAGTTTGGATGAAAGGTCGTGTAGGCTTATACGATGATGGCATATCGAGAAATTCTAGATGAGTTGCTGTTGTAGCATCATTTTCCTGATGAAAAACAAAGAGTTTTCTTAAAAACCATAAAGTCTGTAAGTAGGCTAATCGAAGATCTCCAAGACGATTACTAGGCAGAGATCTTGGAATTGAACTAATAGGATTTGCATTCACTCCTCTCGAAAATGGTTCATTCAAATGAACTTGCACCAGTAAAGCATCTTGATTTATTCCTACAGAGTAACGTAAATTTCTTGCTTGTGTTGATTGAATAATAAATCTTGTTGTTACCGGAGAAACGTTGTCTTCAACACCCCAAACCTGCTCTACTTTATGTCTTGATTGACTTTGATCAAACTCATCAGCAGCAGTATCTGATTTAGATTGTCTTGTTTAAGAAATACGTACCTTTCAAATCAGTAAGAACATCATCCATGGTGGAGTAGTTTGTATCAGTAACCCAAAATGAAGCTGCTTGACGTAGCCTTCTCTCATCAACAACACGGCTTATGCAGTCTACGGCCGAGGCTATTGACCCTTCAATATTTTTCATCAATATAAGCTTCCCAGTCATTAGATTTTGAAGAACAACAATTCCATTCTTAACTGCCCGCCACCAATACAGTTGCAAAGATTTTGAAATGTGGTCTAAACAAATATGCGGCAGAATTCTTTCTAGATAAGCATGCATTTGGCTGGCTCTATCAGAGCTCTCAAAGCTTTTTATCGAGTCAGTGGGAACATTCAATTCGGCTGGAATTCCAACTCCCGCCAAACGGCATGCAAATATAATGTTACGATGAAGTTTTATTTGCCTGTCCCAAATAGACGACTCAGCGTGTCGCACGGAAAAAAGTAATTGATCATGTTTCTGGAATTCTGTACGAACCAAAACTTCCAATTTAGTTTGAATACAGGTTAAACCTGATTCATTCGTAGCTTTTTTCTTTGTGATTCGTAATAAGCGATCTGATTTTGGGCCAACGATCTCAATTGAATTTAGTGGAACACAATTCAGACGTGTTTTTGATCCGTCATCTTTGGCTGACCGTGCAAACAAGTCTTTTGGAGGTTGACGTGCGCGGAGAGACTTTAATTCAGATGTATCCTGATTTACTACTTTATTTGTCTGTGCAAGCCCATAACTGCGACTTGAAGATGGGTCCGCTCCTTTTGTCAAAAACTCATCTTTTTGAGAATAATTCAAGTCTTCGTTTTTGCGAAAATTTGGATAAACAACTCGTGATCGAGAGGCATCAAAATCAGCAAAAGATTCCACGTTCTTCGATGCAGAAGACGTTGTTGATACTCCCGAACAAGACGCTCCACAAGATGTTGAACAACAATGCGAAGGGCTAGGTAAAGATGACATTTCATAGATCTGAGAGGGACCTAGTATCATAATCATCAAATGAAATTTTTTTTCAAGTTTTCTTTTTTAATTATCATGAAAATGACTTACAGCAGGTCGATGATTGATTCTCTATGAAAGATCTTTCAGTCTTCAAATTCTCCTGTTTAAATTTTAATCAGACATTTTTCATCCATGACCGAAAAATAAATTGACATAAGTAACGTACAGTTGATTCAGAAGGAAAACTAATTGAACAACCTTGTGAAATTTGACTTCCTAAATTAGAATTGAATCAGCATGGATGAGTCAATCAACATAAATAATTGTTAATTATGAATGAATGAATTCATTCAATAGAAATAAATTGATGTAATCAAATAATATTTTAAATGAAACTAACCAGAGTCTTCTTCCACCTCATCACAACTTGAACCTAAAAGCATTTCATTTGAACTGTTATGTTTAATGCTTAAAAGGCCATCTGATAATAACCGGCAAAGACTCATAGGTCTGCATAATTCACCGCGATTACAGATTGAGTCTGGATTCTTTATTTCACTACAACTCGTAACTTCTGATAATACACTGAGCAAACTCTTTCTTTGATTGGAGTTCTTAGCATTATTTTCCTCCTTTTGCGATTTTTGAGAATGAAGAGGAAGATTACCATCAAAAAATTGATTCACTACCTGTGATTTTTCAGCGAATTTTGACAAACCACCACAATCATTACTGTTACTTGATTTAAGGTTTTTTACATAGCAAGATCCCGGATTTTTCGCGACCCCAACTGAAAGGTTTTTTCTTGATGTTGAATCCAAAAAAGAGGTATTTTCATTTGAAAAAGCTTGAGCACGAACGCGATTGCTAATCGTATCACGATTGAAAGACATTTGTTTCATAATATTTTCTCAGTTGATTCATGAAGGCACGAATTGAACAGGTAAGCATGCAATCAGCATCGATTTCTTGAGAAATGGAGCACTTCCATCCATCGAGCTCTAATTAATTAATTGTATAGCTAAAAAGATTACCTGTCTAGTGTAGATTTACTATGAAATATCAAACTAGGAGGTAAAGATGATGGGTGAAAATCAAGGGCCCATGTCGGTTGACAGGGTTGTGGTATTTCATTATTTACTACACGCGTAGTAGCATAATTGAACATTCTCAATTGTAAGATTGCTCGTGTAGAAAATTCAAAACATGGGCGGGAGTCATTTGGGTGTAAACAAAATTCAAGATTGCCTATCGTTGATTTTAAATAGTATATTTTTATTTACCATCTAGACGTAATATAAGGAACCACTCTTTCCAAATTATACCACGCCTTTTTGAAGATAGAGGATTAGCCATTGCTGATTCTTCAAATTTTGTAATTAACGGATTTGAAAGACAACTCTTAAAAAGAAAATTAAAATTAAAATTAAAATACATACAGGTGGATTCAAACATACACCAACAAATCCAAAATGCAATAGAGCAGGATTTTTTAAAATTATTGCATTACGGGAATACGGTAGTAATAAAAAGCTTTCCGGTTCAAGAAATCCTGCAAAATTTTAAAAAAAATGGAATTTTTTTTTTACCAATGATTGCTTTTCTCCGACCATCTTTTTCAAGCAGTGCTATAAGACGCTAAAATAAACTCTATTAATGAAAAGAAAACTCACGTCAAATTTAAATCTAATTATTGATCTAATTTCAAAACTTTTATTTAATTCAGTTTTGTTGTTCTTATCACTATAGGAGTGTAAAAGTCTTAAGAAGTCTAAACAATATCAAATAAATATATAATAGATATTTAAAATTACCATTACGGTCGGGTACCTCTAAAAGTAAATCTGGCATATTTTTAATTGAAATAATACATATCAAGTCACTGTCATCTGGAATAATCAATTCTCGAATTTCTGGAAAGTCAATGGCAAAAAGTAGTTTTCTTTTCATAGCTCCCGATAGAGTACTAGGAAAACCAATAAGCCCTAATTTAGATTCTGTTAATATTAATGTTTGGCGCATTTTTAAACTTATTGATTGAGAATTCCCAATAGGAGGTTTGTAACAATTATCGATTCCCAAATAAGTAAAATTAATAACTTCACGACTCCAAATTTTATATTTTGATTGTCGGGAATTTATTCTTAGATCTTGATATATTAATTGACCATCAGGAGTCTGACTGAATTCAAAGATGTTACATTTATCTTCAGGCGGAGGTACAGAATGTTGAAGAAGATCAGCCAGGAAATCATCCGAAATTGCAACATTTTGTGCGTGTGATTCTCGTATACTTCGTCGGTCATTTCTATTAACCTGCAAAAAAAATGTTAAATTAAAAAAAAGTCAACCTTAGGGCGCAAAATTTCATCATATGATTGTGTTGCAAAATGTATGTAAGGTTCCTCTCGAACATGTAGAAACTTTTGACCTTCAACCCATTCTCTTATACAAATCGGAGTGGTACTTGTATTTTCTATTTCTGATTTCAGCTCTTTTCCTACGAGGATACAAAACGACAAATAAAACTACCTGAAGTCTTTGATTCATTGAAGTTTTTACGGCATCGATTGAAATGCCGTTTGTCACGAATTTCAAAAACTTTAATGTCTATCTCTTGCATCATTGGATGATGAGGCAGAACATCATTATTGTTGCGCATATAAGTGTACACTGATTCTAAAGTCAAAGGTGGCAAAATTGCTTGTGAAAAAATTCTCAAAAACGCAATGAAGTCGTTTTTGGAGAGATTCGACGATTTTTCTCTAGCGAAAAGGTAATGCATGGCAGTATTTCCGTCAGAGTCACGAGTTTCGGGAGATGCGCCGTGAGAAGTCAAAAAGCGTGCAGATTTAGGGGAGCCTGACAACCATTCATGATAAAGATGTATTGGTACCTATCAATGATGCAATATGTAAGGGAGTTATTCCATTATCGGAATTTCGTAAAACAGCCATAGTTACCATATCAATGGGTATGATTGAATTAGCTGGGATGATTAAAAAAATTGTTAGATTTTTATCAATTACGTTACTTGGAATGTTGAATTTTTCATGCATGATATTTTGTGACGACGAAATGATGTCACACATCGGCATACTTAATATCATTGTTAGAATATCTTCTTTTCCACAAAAAATCAATAAATGGAGAACTGAAACGTCGAATTTTAAATGACCTACTGTTCCAACGACATCCCAGGTTACACGTCATAAGTTGCTTAAAAAATTCGGAAGATAGTTTAAATTTATCATTTTTTACAGATGAAGCAAGATTATCATTCCTTTGTTCAAGAATCCCTCGCACATTGACACCTATGGGAGTAGCGTTATTATATAAATCAAAATGAATAATCACTGTTAGGTGTTCAGAACCTGATAAGAGATCTTTTGCGAGCTGAATTGCTTCATTTTGTGTATCATCAGATCTAAAAATATAATGGAAAATATATACGTACTCAAATTCAATTTTTCTTCTGACTAACTGATATTCAAGCTGAATTGTCATAATGAGGTAAAGATTGAATCATACCTTTACTTTTTCCAACAATGAGATTTCTTGTTTGGGTGAGTTTCGCTCTTCTATACTTATTGAGCCTGCTCCTAATTCATCTCTTAGTGTCTGTTTAGACTCATAAACCTCGTGATTTGGTAAATTTTTCTGATTTCTCTCATCCTCGAGTTCTGCATTAATTCTAAGCAAAGCTAAATTCCTGTCTCGCAAATCAGTAATACTCTCTTCGGCTTTCGACTGTATTTCAGTAAGTGAAGTTATAAGTAATTTTAAGTCTGAAACCTCAGAATTTGCAGTTTTAAGAGAATTCTCCAGCGTGTTTATGCGTAGCTTCATCAAGTTCATCTCTTGCTGTAAAATGCCTTTGTATGACTTCTGATGCAAACTTACCAAATGGCCTTCCGATGAGCTTTCTTTTTCCGGAGCAACTTCTCGATCAAATTCATGTCGTTGAATGTACTTCAACTGAGCCTCGACATGGGAAATCTTGGATACCAGCTCATCCTACAGGGGGACAAGTTCATTCTTGCGTTACAGTTTAAAATGCGCATATATGTACCAACTCACTCGCTCTGAGGCGATTCCAGCTATGGAAGATTCCAAAGTTGAGCATTTCTCTTCACATCGTTGTAAGTCAAATTGTAAGCTATTTGCAGTAGCTGCCTCAGCGGCTTCTGCTTCATACAACTCTTCGTTTTTTGACTCTAACTCTGCAATGCGTTTCGCTAGTTCCGAACGCCGCTCAATTGACTGTCGTAATTGGCTCTTAAGTGTCTCAGACCCTTCTTCTTCCAAGGCAATCGCAACGGAGCCTAATTGTCTCACAATATCAACCAAAGCTGATTTGCTTTGATCGCTACTTAACCCGGCAAATACGCCATGTTTCTTGTTAGTTTTGAGAACACATTTTTCGGCTAGTTTTGCTGCCTCAGCAGCCAGATGTCTAACAGATGAATTTTCAGCTAAACCATCATCTGCTAAACTTGAGAAGGTCGAGATAACCTGTGTGTGCTCGCTCTTATCTACTTGCAACTTTGAATCCTGACTGTCAGCACCGGAGTTGAGTCTAAAAGTAGCAACTACAGACACCGCCTTGCTTCGTGGTTTTCCATTTGTGACTGGAGCATCTGGAGATTCAGTGTGCAAAGTTTTTGTTATAATCTGAGCACTTCTGAAGCTCAACCAATGATATATAGCGTTACTGATATCTCCGAGAGAAAGTTCAGCAGATGCAGCCGAGAGTAATTCGTATACCGGCTGCCAGTATTCAGCTTCCGGCGTCTTAGATATAGCTGAGGTACAACTTTCTAGTGCCGGTACAACGAAAGCTCTTGGCAACCGTGTCGCTTGTAGTCCAGGCCAGTCAGTTCCAACTTCTGAAGTGAATAGCGTTGAGAGCTCTTCAACGGTTGCAACTTGGTAAACCTCTGTGAGACAAGAGTTGCGCAAGCCGCGGAGGCTTGACATAGTATCCGTGGAATAACTCGAAAGTTTGTGAGACCCGTCATCAAGTAATGTAATTCTAATGTTGAATTCAATCAACCACCAATATGTAAAAAAATCGACGGGTGTTGTATGTTGAATAAAATTTAACAATTCAGCTTCACTTTGTTCAGTACCTTCTGAGCTAGAAGAACCATTTTCGGCTGTGTCAAGTGCCGGATGATATTCAGAGGATAATTGTGGAGCAACTATGACTGTCGCCAGAAGCCGTTGTAGTTCAGCGAATTGGATTTGGATACATATATCTTGTAGGTTGACGACTAATTCTTCTCTAGCTTGAAAGATGAGTGACATAACGTCTGCGTATCTGGGATTGTCAGACGGTAAGAAATATCGAAGAACGCGTTCGCAAACGAAGTGTGTCAACGCAGTTGATAGCAATAAAGCATCTTCCAATTCATCTGACGGAGAAGATGATTTCGAATGATGAGTAGTGAGTGTGTTTCGAAGAGTTTCTTTCCAATTCAACTCCGTAAGTATACTAAAGGCTTGAGTTGCGGGAACTGCAAGCGCAGTTAAGGCGGGTGTACTTAACATTTGAAAAAAATAAAATTCATGTTGTCGTGCATGTTTGCACAATATGACGTTCCACTTGACTATTGGTCCTATTCAATAAAGTTCCTTAATCGTCATCCTTTTGATTAAGGATCCATCTACTAGATTTGAGATTTATAAGAAAAGAGGAAGACTCACAGTCCTGCAGGAGTCCTGAATAGTCTAAAATTGTTACTAGTAGGCATCAATGGATAAATATCCTCAAAGAAATAGTAGAGATGACCCGCAGCAATACCATAGAGATGATCTGATAATCCCCAACCGACGACAATACTTATAGCACAAAAAACCCTGAAAAAAAGTTAAATACTTTTTTCGTATATTGCTACCAAGGTAAATAAGGTGCGTCAACTGGAATGAAAAAAACTCCCATTCGTGCATGTGAGTTCTTTCTACTCCACACATACGTCATAACATTAAGCATTGCACCTCCAAAGAAAATTCCAGATCCAAAAACGTAAGAAAGGCCCTTTTTTATTTTTTATTTTTTTTTTAATCTTACGAGCACTATTGATGCTGTACATGTTAAAAACCAAACAAAATCAGCAGCTCGTCCTCTAAAACCATCTTCTTCTAAACTCCCGCAATAAAACATTCTTTAAATTTAATTACATCGAGAACTTACAGCATGTACACATTCCATAAGAAGTGTAGACTAAATTCGCCGAAAAAAAGAAAACATGAAATTAATCGCCAAAGCTAATTACAGAATACTTAAATTGATATTTTTTACCTCCCACTTGTGCAATACTAAATTCCAATTTAGATATAAACTAAATGGCGATAAGAGATCAAGACTACATAAAGCCATAGTTATAACGGCAAGTCCCAAATAACATCGTGTAATCGGCGGAATTTGACCTAATAAGTCGTCGAGTTGAGCCATTAGTTTGTTAAATCTGTGACAGATGGCTCCACTTATTTATATACTCCCGTAATTAGATAATAAAATATATAGTTACTTCTGTAAATAAATTTAATTTTATATATTTGATTTCTCTAATTACGCGCGACATGCATCATTCCTGTACATGTATAAGTTGCGAAGAAAAAAGCTTCAAAAATAAAAATTTCTTATGATATTTCATTTTATTCAAACTTTTCAACAATTTTTTATGAGAAATATTTTTATTAATATTAGAAAAAAAAAAACGCAATTCTCTTTAAATCAAGAAATTTAAAGATTTCATTAAATTATACATCATAATTGGAGAAAAAATTTTAAAAGTCATGACCCAAATTTTTTAAAGTCATTACCCAAATTTTTTAAAGTCATTACCCAAATTTTTTAAAGTCATTACCCAAATAATTAATAATTTTTAATGATCCATAAATACTTAAAAATTTTGCATGACGACATAACAATTTTTTGATTGGGACTTTAAACTTAAAAGATCACATTCAAACAAATCAAATTTTGAAAGAACACTTATAAAATATGATGAAATTCACAATTCTGTTTACAACTTTGCTTTTTTTCATCTCAGAAGCAATTCGTGATAATGTACCACCCTACAAACCTCGTAAGCCCTTATTTAATTAGTTTACCCAACTTCCGCCTTAGCGCCAATATCTTGGCCACCGCCAGATTCAAGGCCGCTGCCAAATTTAAGCCCGCTGCCAAATCCAATCCCACTGTCAAATCCAATCCCACCGTCAGAGTCAAGCGAATTTACAGAATCTGATGCAAAGAGCCTTTCTAAGCAAATACTTGATGTAGTAAAATCGATCAAAGATGGCATACGTAATTTGAATGTCGCACCGAAAGTCATTTTAACAACAAGTAAAGACCCTTTCAGTTTTAAATTACGTAAAAGTAACGAGGGAGCTGAGGCTATCGGTTCAGTAACTAGCTCTCCGATAGTGACAACGTTAGGAATAACGTTCACACAAATACAATGGAATAATGCACACGGAAGAGACAATGAGATCACTATTAAATTGATAGAGGATTCCCTTGAAGTAAAAGAGCTTCTTATGATGGCATCAAAAGCACCAGAAAGTTTCTGGAGACGGTGGAATTTCAAATATATTAATGAACCCAGTCAGTTTATGTTGCAATACCAAACAAACAGAGATGAATTTGAAGCAGATATTAAGGTGGTCCCTCAATATGAGTTTAGGTACCTTTTTGATCCAGAACAATTGTTGAGATCACATGTCACGGCAGGACATAAGCGATTAACTAAACATTTACTTACAGCCAAATGCGCAGATTGTGAACGCTTCGAAGCCATCGATGGTGCTGTCAGCATTGCACGTAGACTACTAGCCGGAAGTGGAGAGAGACTTCGTATGCCAGTTAATACAGCTGAATTGAAGAAAGATCGAGCAGCTGCAAAATATTTGTCTCAGAATTATTGGAATCTTTTAAGTGATGAAGCACCCGAATCTGGCAAAACCTTACCCGAGAGTCGTGCTTACTTCGATGTTCCCAATAGTAAAGTGTTTATTTGGGAAGATCTCAATTCACCCAGAAGTTTCGAGTTCGAATTTAATAGGAAGAAGTTACCAAAAATTCTGGAACATAATCCTTATGTAGGGCTTTCGTTGCATCCCAGGAGATTACCAGATGGAAAATGGCAAATCCTTTATAGAAAAGATATTAAACAAACTCGAATGTCGAAGATTAAAAGGAGGATAAGAAGTTATGCAAACAGATTGATTGGAAAATGAATAAAGTAATAGAAAAATAAAAGTTCCATCAAAGGTACCATGGGACTTAGTGTTCAAATTTTTTTCATACAAGATTTTTTCTATCGTTAATAGTGGATTAAAAACATTTACCATAAACGAATTACCTAATTTTATATATAGCAAAAATTTATTTAACGTATCATTGATTTATTTTTGTATTATTAATTCGTCGTAAAGTTATCACCTAGTATAGATTTCTGTGAATGGAATTTTTTTAAAAAAATAATTTACCGGTAATTTTCCAATAATACGAACGTCTTTGCTTTCTTTTGCACGACTTATAGCTACATAAAACATTTCTGAAAATATATGAAAAAAAAAAACTAACCTGGTTGTGAATTCTCAGAAAGATCAATACATATTTTATTGAGTGTTAAGCCTTGTGAACGGTGTACTGTCAACGCATATGATAATAATCTAAATTTACTATAAAATCTTATATAATTACATTGGTATCTGGAAAATAAAATTATTTTTTATATTAAACAAAATAGGTAGAATCTGAATTATTTGTGGAGGATTTCTTATTAATTTAACCTGAAGAAAAATACAAAAAAAAAAACTTACTACGGGTATTTTTGTGTGACAATATGAAAAAAAGTTACGTAAAGATTCAATTATTTTCTATTCGGAAAAAAATCATTTATGATAATTTTTATTTTAATTACTTTAAGTGTCATTTTATATTCAGTTATTATAACTGAAATTTCATTTTGGAATAAATCTAATATCACATTGTCCAAGGAATCCTCAGAACACAATTCATTAAATGACATAATAATCTGATTATAATAAATTCTTAAATAATTCATACCCCCATTTCACCGTTCATAACATTAGTTTTCTTAAAAGTGCCCAATATATTTGTTTTAAAAGAAGATGTTATAATTATCTTAAATTTAAATAATATTATTATTTATTTTTACTTTATTATTTATTCCAATTTTTAAAATTTTTGGGACGAAGGAATTTATTTCAGTAATTGTGAATGCACAATAATTAATTGTTTTGCAATCTTTAATTATAACAAAATTATGATCTTGAACCTATAAAGAATTTTATATAATAATAATAATACTTTTTTATTTGTTGAATATAAAAATGTCCAATCTTCCCAATTTGAAATTTCAAATTTAGATCTTATGCATAAGGATTGAAGATATCTACTAAATTTTAAACGTTATAATTTTACTCAATATTTTTAAGTGATAGATTATTAAGTCTAATTTCATTCAAAACTTCAAAAAATTTTGCGTCCTTGGAAAATTAATTTTTTTTTTTTTATTACATTAGCATGTCTGATGGAACCCTCTAATTCAAATACAATATCTATAGCTGCTATCCAAGCTGATGATTGATTGGCAAGATTATTTAACTTTTTTTTCGTAATTGGCAGAAGTTGATGAAAATCTCCAAAAAGTAATATTTGAATTCCTTTTTTAAGAATTAAAAAAAAATTGTTACCTCCGAATGGTTTTTCTGGTGTTGATCTCGCATTTCGCGCAATTTGATCAAATTTAATGAATAATTGATCAGAAATCTTAAATCAATTAATTCATAACTTACTAATGAAATCTCATCAATTATAAGTATATCAATTATCTGTAAATTGTCCCGTCTTCAAAGAATAATTAATTTCTTATCTTACACGTGATTATTTGCAAGAGAAAATTTTACTGCATCTTTAATACATTTATCATCATCTGCAAATTCTGAAGTCAAACCAAATAGAGAATGTGTTGTTTGTCCTTCAATAAGTTGTGATGCAGCACCTGTCGCAGCTGTTTTAATCTAAAATTCTAAAAATTGTAAAAAATTTTTTTTACAATTTTGAGATTATGTAATGCAAATAAATTTATATTTAAAATCAAATAACTTTTTCCACAACCTGCAGGACCTAAGTAAAAAAAAAAAAAAAAAAAAAAAAAAATAAATACCTGTAATAAACAAATTGAGACGTTTAATAAATATATTATCCAATATAACTCTTTGTTGAAATGTGTTTTGTTTTCGTTTTTTCAATAAAAAATTATTATTTTTTTTTTCATTCATTTATATTTATTATATATATATTTTCGTATAATATCACGAAGATTTATTTGCCTGCTGTATGCAGCTTCTAAAAGTATCATGCTTTTCGTTGCAATACCTATTGCGGCCACAATTAACAAGAAATCTTGATCTAGAAATATTCTCGCTAAAACGTCAAGAAACAAATCATAACGTTTGAATAAATTTTCTTGTGGACCTAATTCTTTATTAGAAAGAGAGTCGCCGTTATCATTTGCGTTCCATTCATTCAATAGATTTGTTTCTGCTGCATGTTTCAGTGTACTGCTCTCAGAAATAATCAAATTTTTTTCATGAAGAACCATGTTGCGTTTAACTTCAGGATCGTGTGTGCCTTCAAAATTATTCGGTCGGGTTTGAGATTCCAGTCTGTTGAGTGAGGCTTCTGACGAGTTTCTGTTCAACGAGCGCGTAATGGAATCTGGAGAAAGACTACGATTACTGATAGTTTTTTGCGAAACAGGGTCTCCGAATGAAGGCAATTGCACATGACGTTGTCTGCAGAGAAATTGAGTTTCAAAAGATGCAATCAAATCAGAGAATCGGTGTTCTGTAGAAAAAGAAAGCTCAGCGCATTCTTGATCACAAAAGTCAATTTCAAATTCAATGATTATGTCATTTGCGATTTTTTTGAACACAATTCCCAAATCCTCTTGAGTAAGCGAAATCCAGCTCGTTAATTCAAGCCCTAAGATAGTTGAAAGCCTAATCAAACGTAGCCACTGAAAATTTTTTATGCAGTCAACTATGGTTGCTAATACAGACTGCAACATGCGGGAGAAAGCAATGGATGCAGCTACTTTGTCGAGTCCTTCAGAATCCTCTGCAACAACAGTTGGAGTCATTGTACCAGGTAGAAGACCAAGAGGACGTCTCAAAACCGGTTGAGAGTGAGGAGAATGAATTGATGGGAAAGATGATTTTGCGGATGATGATGATGGGAGTATATAGAGAGCGGTAAAAAATGTTAACAAAGGATCTAATAAAACAAAATGAGAAGATTGAAGAGTCGATTGTATTAAAGGTAATGCGTAATCAACGCGAACCGACAAAGGTCCTACAATATTCTGTAATACTATGAGATAAAATCCTACGACTTCCAATTGTCGATTCTTTAAACACATCGAATATAACGTCTCAGGTCGCATTCCTGATAATGGAAAGAGAAGTGATGGTGTGGATAGAGGTTCTGTTTTTCGAATGCTTGCGATCATTACTTGAGGCGCAACCTCAGGATAAAATCTAAGTAGCTTTAAAACTCGAACTAATTGACGAAATTCTGGATATAAGATACAACAATATCGGAAAACAGCTGCATTGCGCACTGCAACATCGGCAGCAACAAGTCGAGCTGCCTCGTCATGACATTCCAACGTTCCATCGACTAATTTTTGTAGAAACAAGAATGGCGAATAATCACTCGAAGTTTCTAATGCATGATTTTGAGAATCAATTGAAACCTCTTGAGAAAATTGAAACTCTATATCTCTTAAGATGTGATCATTAAGCTTTAATTCGTTGCGTGCTGCTTCAGCTAATCCATTTATGCACTGAAAAGCATCTGCATTTAATGCTTTCATGACAGCACGAAACGGCGGTACGCATTCGTCAAGAGAACGATGCATCAGAAGTTCGAGAATATCCGCAAAATACGGAGAACCTCTCAGAAGATCACATATAGTCCTTGCAAGAAAAAGGCCTCCCATCTCACAAATTTTTTGTTTAGCAGCTGTAAAAATTTCATTTGAATTTGTCGTCAAATATTCTGATTCTCTAGGTGGACCGATTAATAACAAACTGTTGAGTAACGTATGAAAAACAGGTTGTGTATGTAATACAAGCTGAGAAGATGGGCATGCGGAACAACCGTCAAGGCGAGCACGTGACGTACACGCTATTACACATCCTGACTAGGTGTATTTTTTGAAATAGGCTCCACAACAGTGATTATTAAATTCTCATATGACTAAAGAAACTTACTACCGCAACGATATCTTGTATCCTTATGACTTCATTGCGTTGGTCAAGGTTTAATAGATCGAGCTTCCTATAGCGATACTTGGGACTCTCATGCAGCTCAGAAATGTTCAGAGGCTCGGAAGTACTATTTATATGTGCTACTTTTGGTTGGCAGCTGATGGTTAGTAACGAAAGGCTGTCTGTAGTTTCACACCATACATAATGACCAGAAGTCTCCGCAAAAACATCCTCCCAAAACTCTAGAGACGACAATCATATTCAACAAAAGTATAAATCAGTGTTGATGATGAAAACTAATACTTTGATCAACAGACCTTTGAATAAATCGTTTGTTAAACCTAATGGCAACTGACTCAATACTCGTAACTCGTCTGCCAATTTTTGAGTATTCATTCTTCTGAAAGAATCATTGTTTGTGCCTTTGATGAAACCTTTTTTAGTGTCTGGTACTGTTTGACGCCATGTAACCGAAACAGCGCCAGAAGGTTCTACTAAGGGCATATTGACTCTGCTTGCATTTTGATTGAAATCTTGACTGACACTGTTTTTCAATGTTTGAGCGTCCGCTAGATATGTCGGCAAAACTTCGCTAAATTGCGGAGTTTCGCTAGCAGTGTCTACTGTGTTTGTGCCCATATCAGGAGAACGATGATACAGAGATTCCTCAGTATCGAACCTCGCTCTTCGATATCTTCTTGCATCTACAGGAGCGAGGGTATGATAGAACGGCCTTGGACTTTCTTTTGAATCATTCTCTGGCGAAAACCATGGCGGAGCAGCTCCTGTAGATGGTAGTGGGTACAGATTTGATGATTCGGTTGAAGGAATAGAAATACACGGAGATTGTAAACTTGTAAGCATGCCTTCTTGTACTGGTTGAGGCAGACTAATCTGACTAAGAGATATTCGTTCCACGAGAGCACCACACGGGATATGTGGCTTTACTACTAATGGGGAAGACCAGGAGCCACTAATACCTCCTTGACGACTTTCAAGTATGGAATAGGGACAGCCAAATGTATGTCGTCTTGTCGAATTATCAGCTGAATCATCTGGGACAGCATTAAAAAGACTAGTATAATTCGAGTTTTGCGTGAGAGAAGAACGAGGCTTGAAGATTTGAAATTCGTCTAAAGAATCAGTAGAGGGATTTGATTGAGCTGAGTTTTCTGTCGTACGACTTGGCACTCGAAGTTTTTCAAAGTGTTGAGAGGCCCCTGAAAGGGAACCCGCTGAACTTGATGACTTCAGCTCGGGAGTATAAGCTGATCTTTTTTGTGAAAATGGACGAAGCACAGGCGTTGGTAGAGGACAAAACAAACGCATCTGCGACTGTGGTCCAGTCCAAAAAGCTTCTAATCGTTGCATCAAAGGTACTGATTCCATGAATTCTTTCATAGATGGGAGATGTTTTTGGGAAGAACCTGAGATCACAATGAGGCAGATGGAGGAAAACACTTAACAAAATATGCTTTCGTACCTTCTTGACTGAGATCAGGACGCACATGCATGCTTGATCCGCTCGAATGGGAAGGTGGATTTTTGTTACGAAGACTCATGGGAGTGACAAATATGTCGGCAGCAGTCAATGTGCCATCAATATGGTGAATTAACAAATGATCGTCTGAACCCACCCATCTCATTTCAAGGGGATGATCAAACCATGCAGCAGATGAAAAGTTTACTCTCCACAGAACTTCAAAGACCCACTGTGTATTCAGCGTTGGCATGGGTTTACTGGCTACAGGAGCAGCATTATCAAACGGAACTAGACGGTATGCTGTCAGTATTCTTTTTGCATCATAAACACCTAGGGTTGGTGTCCTTGGCAAGACTGAGGACGCTATGCTGTTTCGAGTATAGAATACATTTTTTTCGTCATAGAAAGGAGCTAAACAGTCTATTGCGTTTGTGTTCGGACGGCAAGGGTCGCCCAATAATGAGCCTACAGTCTCATAAAATGAACATTTCCCTAGAGCTTTAGAAGTAATGGATTCCGAAAATTGTCCTTGAGGGCTGAATGTAAAAATGTGTAATGGTCGAGCATTCAAAAACGCAATATGGGCAGTAGGACTCTCTATATCGAGCTTCCGATCGGCATCTAGAAAGTAAAGGCCATAACTCGTTCGAGTATCGATAGATTCCCAATCATTGATGACTCTCTATATGTGACATAATAGAGAACATACAATATTTTACTCACTACTGATGGTCTGTGCGTGACTTTTCTGCGCAAAGATTCCTCAATTTCGATGGATTGTCGTGCGTTAGAACCTTGTTGCTGTACTCTATAACTAACATAATACGTATTTAATGAAAACCAGCCTAACGGCAAGGCATCAGTGTGTAACAGTTCCTCGTGCTGCACATTTCCTAGAAGCCGCCAATTCTGGGGCCGTGAAACCCACAGCGAGAAACCTTTGCGACCAGCAGCAACAATGTACTCTCCCGTAGGGCTAAGAGCAGCTCGTCTGATTGGCCAGTTTTTTACTGTATACGGCGCCGGGGGCATAGGTATAACGCTCCAACTGCGAATACTTGGATTCCAGAGGTGACTTTCGAGAATTAGGAAATCAGACGAGCCAAGCAATAGCCTACAAATCTTAGTGACCGTAATGAGGACTATACCTAAAGTAAGGCAGGAATGTGAGAAGACCAGTCATAGCGATTTCTGATGCTTATGTTTCATTTGATTGCTTAATACCTTGTCGGAGATGAACTGCACGATCCAATGCCGAGTGCCCCGGTACTGCCGGCACAAATTCCAAGACTCGAGCTCTTACGAAACGCGTACTCGACAATGATATCTCTTCGTTTTTCATAAATAACTGCGAGGGACAAGTCGTGCGAAATCCATTCCAATGACTGTGGGACAGCAGCCTTCTTTGTATCTTCAAGGCCATCTAAGCAAGTAAACTCTTCATTTGCGGGACTGAACAATGATGCATTTCCCTCTTGCAGTTCCTCTTCGCTCAAAAGGCCCGATAATGCGATAGGTGATGTGTCTGCTGATCGCACCGTAGACTCATCTTTTTTTTTAGTGCGTGTCGCTGATGAAATCGATTCAGTGACGGACATACTCCTGTTTGCGACTAAAATTGGATTCCCTGATTAAGATATGGTTTCAGGATGAAATCCAACTAGAAAGAACGCAAAGTGGGGACAGCAAGTAAGTCATAAGTGCATCATAATATAGAGAGATTTGCACACACCCATGCTAGTGTAGACTTCAGGTCCTCCGCTTTTCCAGGAGAGCGCTAAGCAAGTGCCATCTTGGCTCCATCGTACTATGTTTGGAACATCGGTGACTATTGATGGTATAGCATAGCTAGCTCGAATCTCCTTGAGCCTTTCAGCTCCGCCGCGTTCTACCATTCCCAACAAAGACACAATCTCTACAACCCCGGAAAGGAGACCAAGAGCCGCCACTCTTCGTGATCTATTAAGCCGAATGCAATTGCAGTCAGCCTTTCTTAAAACGAGACCTATAACAGGAGCATCGCAAAATTCGGTTGGTGATGAATCAGCTGCATAATTAAACTGTTCGCTCGCTGAGGATTTCGAGAATCCAGCTTTATATACTGCTGATTTGCTCCGGTAGACCATACTGAGGTTCTGACGAGATGATACATGGAATGGCTGTCGCCACGCAAAAATCGCTGCAACTCCGCTCATGAGAACAAAAGCTAACATGTCAAGAGACTCAGACAGCTCGAACTGCAGAACACCAACCGACGCCTCGTGACTTGATGTAACTATGGGTTGATTCTTTGATTTCAATAATGGCGCTCGATGTAAAACTGTCGCGACCCCCCTCTCTAGCAAAATAGCGCAGTGCATGGACAAAGAAGTAGCGTGCGTAGACGAAGCATATAAAAACGAGGAAGAGGACTGTGTATCTGCTAACATTCTTGAATCGGAAAGAATCCAGGAATCAGGACTCGAGATGTTGGTAAAATCTCTCAAATGAATAACTTCTTGAACTCGCCAATCTGGTTTAAGAGGAGTAGTGAAGAAAACTGGCTCTTTTGAGCAAGAAAAGATCAGTCTACTGACAGAAACCTGTATATCAGACGACAGAGCCGGCAGCTGTAAAATTATTGAAAACGTTAGGCATCGCTGAACAGCTTGCTCAAAGTGCTGAGACTCTTGTAGCTGCATCAACCTCTTAAGTCTTGTGCCTTTGCCTACCCTGGAGAATGTATTTATATTACTCTCAGGAGTAACCGCGGTATCACTATATGGAATCATATCGTAGTTGCTGGAGGATCCAAGTTCTCGACTGACAGCAATATGCAATGTGGGTTTCGTACTCGAGCTTTCTCTTTGCCTGCGTGTTAATCGATAAATGCAAACGTTGGATCCGGCAACATCTAGAATGTAAAGTACTGACGAGTCAGCAGACCAAACTGGCGAACCATGGGGACCACATGATCCAGAAGCACGTGCGGCTTCTGCAACAGGAAGATGTCTTTGTCCCGCTGACATGATTGTCACAGCATACGCGGATACAACAGCAAAGTAGTTTGCACAAGGAGAAACTTGAATTTTAACTGGAACGCGTTTCACATTGTTATTCGTTGCCACATCTTCTTTTGAATCATCAAGGGAAGCGAAATGTCTGATGGACGTATAAGTTCCAGCTGAATAAGTCATTGCGTTTCAGAAAAAAGAGTTTGACGGCATTTCCTGTAATAGATTTATGAAATTGACGATTTGCTCACATATAATCTTGACGTGAACTTTCACACTCAATGATGCTTATTTTTGCTTTGTAATCAATGATATTATAACTAAAAGTGTTAGAACGGGAGCTGATTCTTACTTTTGAAGACAAGTGATATACTTGATTGCTTCTTTATGACAGGGAAAAGTTGAGTTTATGGTCTCTCTTGAAGTCAAAGCGTTCGTGAAAGCCGATAACACGTCAGCTCTATTTCCTTTTCCTACTGTTGAGGATTCTGGCATCAGGCAAAGTCTATTTTTTTTGACCGCGTGACAATATGTTTGTGTATTCGAAATTTCGTGCTATGAATTATATGAAGATAAATGGTATATATTTTATGCGGGAAAAAAATTTATTTTTAAATCCATCAAAGAAATAAAACTTGGAAAAAAATTTCGTCAGAAATTAAAATTTTTTTTAAATAGAAGGTGTGCAAAGTTGATTGAAAAATTTGTTTTTGAAAAAGTGATAAAATAATTTTTGTGAAAAAGTTGTTTCAATAAAATACACTAAAAATAAGTGATCAAAAAAGTTAGTGAAACATTACGTATTGATTATTATTATTATTATTACGAAAATTAATTTTTAAATAAAAAGTTATATCAAATGAAGAGTAGGTAAATGAAAAATTATTTTCAAAAAAAAAAAAAATTTATAACAGAATTTTTATAATAAAAATGTAAGAAAATTTGTGAGAAAAAAGAAAATGAAAAAAAACAGAAAAAATTTTTAGAGAATAGCGCTGACAGTTTTTTAAGAATTCAGATAATATTCTAATATTAATTATTGGAATATCATTTAATTAAATAGAATATAATTAAATAGAATATAATTAAATAGAATATAATTAAATAGAATATAATTAAATAGAATATAATTAAATAGAATATAATAAAATAGAATATAATTAAATAGAATATAATTAAATAGAATATAATTAAATAGAATTTAATTAAATAGAATATAATTAAATAGAATATAATTAAATAGAATATAATTAATTAGAATATAATTTAATTAAATAGAATATAATTAAATAGAATATAATTAAATAAAATATAATTAATTAGAATATAATTTAATTAAATAGAATATAATTAAATAGAATATAATTAAATAAAATATAATTAAATATCATTTAATTAAATAGAATATAATTAAATATCATTTAATTAAATAGAATTTAATTAAATAGAATATAATTAAATAGAATATAATAAAATAGAATATAATTAAAAATTTAGTAAATAATAATAATAATAATATTTTTTTGTTAGATTTTTAGATCTGTCATGACTACATGTATTTAGAAAGATCTAAATTAACATATTGACATTAAAAATGTTTAATTTTATATTGATAAGTTCAATATTGTACTTAGCGAATGGCCTAAGCCCTAGATCATGTTTGGATCGTGGATCTATGCCTAAGGATTTATTTAATTTAGAAGAATTCACAGAAGATAATTTTCACCCAAAATTTGTAACTTTATTACGTTCATTAAATAGCGAGTTTACAAGTCAAGAAGTTTACTTTACTACAAATTCAGTTAATTGGTTCAGTCATTCTAGTGAGGTTGGCGGAACGAATGTCGCCAAAGTTTTAGCTCCTAGAATAGTAGCAAATTTTCTTCAATTCGGCAGACTTAAATGGAATAATAATTCTCATAAAGATATAAACATCTACATGAGAATAATAAAAAATCCAAAAGATTCGATTCCATTTTTACGGGAAGCAGCTATGATGAAACCGGAATATTGGGAAAAATGGGAATTTATACATAAACTTGATGAAGATTTTTTCGGTTTAAGATATAATAATGAAGAAGAATTTTTGATTTTTCGACCTAAAGAAATTTTGAATAAATTCACAAAACCTAAAAATCGGCAGAATATGCTAGAATGGTATTGTTTTGATTGCCAATTAAGTGAAGGTATAGATGGAGCTGTAAAACTATCAAAACGTTTACTTGCAACAAGTGATGATATTCAATATTTAAATGAAAATCCCATTATAAAAAAGTATCTTAATCCTGAGGCAATGCGAAATAAACTTTCTGAAGTAAGCAAATGGTTTAAAAATGTTGAATGGAAATTTGTTTCGGGGCCAAAGAATTATGATACAAATCATTGTGGTCATTTATATATGGACTTTATGGAGAAAAAAATTTATGTTTCAAGAGATTTGGATGACAAAGATTTCCTGGTGCTCAAGACTTCTGAAAAATCATTTACTAATGTTCCTATCTATTTCGTAATGAATCCTTATTTAGTATGTCCGTTTCGAATAAAAAGAAGTTTATTTAATAAATTTACAGTGATTGAGGGTCTTAAAGAACAGAATAAAAAAAAAAATATCTTTTCGTCTTTTAAAAAACATATTTTTAATTGAATCTATTTTCTAATCTTTTTTAAACTTGAAAAAATTTTTAATTTTCGCTTTTCAATTTTTGTGAAATTCTGTTTATAATTATTAAAATATACTATCAAAATAAATAAACAATTAATATCATAATATGTTACAATTTTGTTTTTTTTAACTTAACTTTTTTTCTTTTTTTTTTAAATCCACAAATCTTTTTTTTTAAATCCTCAACAATTACCGTTGCTGTTGGTAACTGAATTTAAATCAGTTGAAATTTTTAAAATGAAGTCTCATCAATTTGTCCTAGCTGTGTTCTTTTTTTTTACTTCAAACAGAGTGCAAGCGATTACAAAAAAGGAGCAAATATTTAAGGAGGAATTAATTAGCGTACTAAGAGAAGTTGAGCCCTCAATATTATCCAATTCGCCGGCGAAAGTTTTTCTTGCAACGGATAGTTGTCCTTGGAATCTTGAACATGAAGATGACATCATTTCAAAAGCACCATTGTCACGTTTGCCTCAAATAACATCAACACATATACATTTTGGCGGCTTACAATGGAATAATAAAGGAGATTCAAATTTAAATATATATCTTCGTTTGATTGATGTTCCTTTTAAAACGAGTCAATTTCTGCAAAAAGCACAAGAAATGGATCTTAGTTTTTGGAAAAGATGGGAATTTGTTTTTGATGGCGAAGAATTCATGATGAAGTACAATCCTGATCTCTCGGAAGAAAGCCAAATCAAATTTATTCCACTATTTCAGTCAAAAGCAATTTTGAAAAAATATGTGAGGAGCAGATGGCGATTGTTTGAACAAAACCGTCTCTTAAAAGGCTCATGTCCGGTATGCAAATATTCCGAAAGTATTGATGGAGCTGTGAGCATAGCACGACGGCTAATCGGAGGAAAAAAGAAAGATATTTCATGGCCTGTATTTACAGCTAGACGTCATAAGGAGTATGACGCATCACGCTGGCTAAGAAAAATAAATTGGAGAATTTTCATAGGCCCAGGCGACCAAACTGTTACAAGAGGTCATGCTTACATAGATGCTAAGACGGGCCGTTTGTATATATGGAATCGATCACATGATTTTCTTGACAAATTTGGTCTATCGAAATCCCAAAAATCAAGTTTCGAGAGTAAGGGTCTGGGAACAATCCTTGATCCTTTGAATATTTCGAAGTATCCTATTCCTAAAAGATTGATACAAAATCCATATCTTGATGCAATCATAGATATAAAAAATGTCGGTCCAAATGAAGCTGTAGTTGTGTATCATGCTAAGCATCCAAATTCAAACAGCTTTTCACACCGACTTACACGAATTTTTAGAAGAGGTTGATTATTCACCTTTTTTTTTTTAATTTTTTAAAATTTGTTTATAGACTTTTTTGAATTAATGTCCTTTAATTGTACTTGGAAATTTCAACGCAATATCTGATTCTTATGAGAAGGTAATTAAAAAAAAAAAAGATACTTCAAAAAAATAAGAAAAAAAACAGTGTTTAAAAAAAGAAATTAAAAATGGTTTAAATATAATTAAAAAAAACTTAAGAAAAAATTGAAAAAAAAATTTAAATTAAAAAAAAAGTTTTGAAAATAAAACATTTTTTTAATATATATTAATAATTTGTATTTGATTTGACTGAATTTATAAGTGTCTTATCAACGTTCATAAGATTAATTTAATTAGTTTCATTAAGCCCAAAATATAGATCACGAACAATTGCAGCACAGTAAAAAGTTTAAATGATTGGCTAATTTATGTGGAGCTGAAAAGTTTTGATTCTTTCTTCAATAGCATATATGTTCCTATGAACAGCAAAAAGACAGGGAAGCGATGACCGCGAAAAATCGGGGACCTCATCTGAAAAGAAAAAATAATAAAGTCGAAAGTTCTTACCATCTTTAACAAATGACGTATGATTAAAGTCGAATACAAAAAATCTCCATTTTGAGAAGTCAGAATAAGAAATAATTAATTTTGCATGAATTTTTTCTTTAATAGTTTTCAAGGTATCACAGGACTAATAATTTTATGGGAATAAAAAAGTAAATTCTTACTGAGATTATGACAAAAAATGGGTGACCGAAATATCTCCCTTCACGATTTTGATGTAAAACAAGGAGTTGCTGAAATAAGTTATAATTTGTTTTTGTTAAAAGACGACTCATTGTTGGAAAAAAATAATTGGACTTACTAAAGCTCGAGGTGATGCAATTTGCTGTTCTAATGAGGCCAATGGTGGTAATGCTGCAGATACTTCTAAATCTCTTTGTTGAGATTCAGGCAACGCTGGCTCAATTCGCAAACATGTATCGAATTGAAATGCTTGCAATAAGATGGGAAGTCTCAAACTGAATGTGACTTCATTAAGAATCTCGAGTCTGTTAGGGACTTGTGTTAATTGCGTTGAACTATTCAGAGGCTCAAATGTCGGACTACCGACCCATAATAGTCGACAAGCCTCTCCTGGTGAAGGTCCGCCTCGACGAAGCATTTCCGGTGTAATATGCGATTTAACGTCTCGAATAAATTCTTCCGCTGACAAACAAAAAATTATCGGAATTAATTCACAGACTTATGCAGATTCTTTCCTTACTTGTCGGCAATTTCTGAACATTGACTTCCACTAAAACACAGCCGACATTCTGCACGTTGGAATTAAAAACTCTGACGAGAACCGCTCTACTTGGTCCCCGAGTGCACCCCGGTAAATTGAAACACGATGATGAGACAGGTCTTGGGACTAAACAAACATGATACTCGATATTTGATTCATAAGGTAAGTGAGATGGCTGAGTAATTTCTCGGTATCTGGGCAAACCTTGTCGTTGTGCAATAAGTGAATGCATTTCCTAAGTAAGAGCAGTTCATTGAGTAAAGGTCTAGGTCTTACATCCAATCGTTGTGGAAGCTCGGAGCCTTTGCCGGTAGGAGTAGATCCCCAGAGACCTAAACCTGACGCGGATGGACAACGTAGATATGAGATTGCTATTGCCTCTTCCGAAGATAATGGAGGATTGGAAAGAATGAGACAATATTTTGCGTCAGTTTCAAGGAACCAACAGAGTCTTTTTAGCGCCTAATGATAGATAGATATGGAAACTTTTTCAAAGACTCACAAGTCCATGAGGCCATCGTAAATCGATTTGCTGACGAACAGACATTATAGCCGGACACCTGACTTGCAAATCGTCACACCCTGTTGTTGTTGGAATCGTGGAAAGCTCTCCTGCTCCTAAGTTTTTGAACTCCATAGACTCAGTTGGCGTGAAATTGTCACACAGGCTGGTTGCAGAATCACAAGTCCGCATTTCCGTGTTTGATAGAGGATGACCGGCTGAATCCTCCCAACGACCGATTACCTAAGGATATAGAGTGGCTCATATGCCGCAACTTTACCGCTAGAGGATCATGCAAATTCAAAGTTATCACGATATTGGATCTAGTCATGGCCTTAGACCAATCTTCAGGATTGCAGCTAATGAAGTTGGGCATCTTAGGTGGATGATTTGGGCATGCAGGTCTCGGTGTGGGCCGTCCATCGAAAGAGTAAAGAACCTTTTCTGCAGTGAACGGCGAATATGATAAGCCTGAAATCAATTTCACTCAGTTTTCATATATCTTCTGATTAATATATATACTATTGAGAGTAGCAAAGTGCAGTCCTCTCACCTCCTATTGGCTCGCTTCCAGGCGATATGTCCGGTAGCTTACTCGTTGTATCAGTTTCACTGGGGCTGAGTTCTCCAAAAGAGCCAACGTCGTCAGATTTGGGACATTCACCCGAACCTTCAATTCCTTCTACTGTTGGCTTCTTTGCTGAGAGTACGTCTCGTGTTAATGTTAAATCCAATTCAACCGCTGCTGTTGCTGCGGACAGCTCCATGTCATTTGACATTCCATAATGCTCTGCAACTTCTCTTTGTTTCAGTGCCTCCGCAGAAGGCGGGAGTCCAAAGACAAGTACAGAACACGTTTCATCAAACTTTCCATGACGAGTCTCATCTAATCTTTCGAGAAGACTCAATCCGGATCCCGTCCATTGCTCGAACGTCCCAAACTCCTCTTCAATAGATCAATCAATAATAAAATGTATGACATACCTATATAGAGTTTAATACCTTTTGCATCGGGTTCGTTTTGACTTGCACACGCCTGAACTGCAGCTGTCATATAAGCTTGCACTTCTGCATCCTCAAAAGCAAATTGTATATCTAACAGTGTCTGTAATAGCTCAAAGAACAAGAACCGTATCTGTTGAAAAGATAAAATTTGATTGCTGTCACAACTTACAGGAGAATGCTCATTTTTTTCGAATCTAAGTAGAGGTATACCTGCCGTAACCAGGGTCTGCTTATCAGCAGGCAACGGCGATTTCATTCCCGGATTGAAAATTTTTCCAATGAAAATTCTCATATCTAAAATTGCAGTAGCCAGGACCGGATAGGTGCGAATCTTTATCTTATCCCGAGTGAATATAGGGTGGACCAATAAAGAGAGCGTTGGATTCCAAGGGTGCTTTAGAGATTTACATATCCACTGAAAATGATCAGCTACAGTACATTGACGACGTATCGTCTCGTCCAAATGACATGGAACTGGACGAACATCTGCAATACGATTTGCTGAACGATTTGCAGCGATTCCATCAAAGTACCACAACCCGTTGAAAAAGGACGCAGCCATATCACTCAACAGGGGATCACTCAATTGTTCATTACTGATTTTTTCATTTATACTCGTCCAAAGATCAAGCATAGACATATTAACGCTGACTTTCTCCTCAGCAATGGCAGGTATACTATGTATGTCACACAGAAATCCTCTATGACCCCGAAGAGAGCATTCAGTAACAATGCGTATGCTGTAATGACTAATTGCACAATTTAGAACTCACTTTATTTGTTGTTGGACAGAACGCTGAATCAACAATCGTCGTTTTCTTTGAGTCTCCTCTCGACTTCTTCGTTGTTCCATGAACGGATTTATCTAAAGAAAATTTTTTTCATTTTCATTTTTTTTTATTGTCAAGCAATACTCACAATGAACGGTTCCGGCTCTGCCAAGATGTCATCACTGACATCTGCTTTCACATAAAATAATATGTAAGCACTATAAAGCTTCGGAGTTGCTACTTCGGCTTTATAAGATGGGTCCTTAAATTGTTGTATGGTATTCCAGCAAAGCTTATCGCATCCACCATATGAGTCTTCTAATGCAGAATGAGAGGTTACAGGAAAAACTTTTTCGTCATCAAATCTCATCCAATACTGTTTCCCTCCCGGTCTTGTCATTATGTAGTAATGTCCACCACCAACATCACCTATATATAAATCTTATATATATCACTTATATATACCTGCATGAACTATAACACAAAAAAGATGATAAATTCCTGCCCCTGGAAGAATTCTATTCAAATCTAATATTTCTGGATGTTCAAACCGATCATTTATTTTAACCATATCCATTCTTGAAGGATCAAACTGAAAGAAAATAATTATTCTCACTAATAATATTTACTAGGTATCATTAATACTAGCTCTAATTACTATTATTATTAATTTCCCTTAAAATCATCATTTAATCTAATATTAATCATTATTCAAATTTATCATTGCTCAATTACAATTAGCGTATAAGAAGAAGTGATTATTATTATTATTATTATTATTATTATTATTATTATTATTATTATTTTCATTTTGTTAAGAATGATTATATATTTTATTCATTGCTCTCAATTTTATAGTTTATTTTATCATCAAAATTCTTTTAATAATTTTATATTATAATCATTAATTAGTCATGATCATTAAGGTCTGAATTATAAGTATCAACTAAAACCATTCATTGTTATAAGTATAGAGGTTACTGACATTTTTATTGAATGACTCATATATTATATCATAGACACTAATATTAAGTATTAATATAAATTAATACCAATTGTAGTCACAAGGATACGTTTTGTTAATATATTATAAGACTGATAAGATTTTATATACTAATTTTTTAATAATATGTACCGCTATGAATGATTATAAATCTGTCTTACTGTAAATCGCTTTAGGTGGAATTGTATGACAGGCGGAAATCGAATAAATCGAACACCTTTTTTAGCTCTTTGTCGACCATGATGCTCAGCATCATATAAAT
Organism: Ichneumoninae sp. B BG-2022a; assembly: GCA_030522725.1. Lineage (NCBI taxonomy): Eukaryota > Metazoa > Arthropoda > Insecta > Hymenoptera > Ichneumonidae > Ichneumoninae sp. B BG-2022a. The sequence goes on from JAPYZD010000611.1 coordinate 33,306, forward strand.
TATCTCCTTCTAACATTTCTTCAGCTGTATAATTTTTTAATGATTCATACATGTCTTTCGTTCCTTGTACATCCAGCTAATTATAATATTTTTATATCAATGTTACGCATACTTGTAAATCATAAAATTTTTCTCTTCTAATTGACCCATATGGCACATCAACACATTCAACATAATTTTCAAATTCACCCATGAAAAGATCTTCAATAGCACCCTCTGCAGGTGTACCCTTCATTTGCTCCTCAAGCTTATCGCAAAGCAAACGATTGAGTTCTTGGGCATCTTGTTGTGTTAAAGACTCATTAGATTGCCATCCAAAAGATCTACGGGAGAAAGGAATTTAGTCTTACAAAATGAAATAACCAACGAATTAAAAAATGAATGAACGCATGAACGATTGAACGAACGAACAAACCAAACACCGAACAAATGAGCAAACAAATAAACTAACGAGAAAATTAACTTATAAACGAATAAATGGATCAATGAATGAATGAATGAAGGAATGAATGAATGATTAAACGAATGGACGAATGAATTAACATACTTGATCAGATTGTCGGTCGTCACAACGTCATTACTAGTTGTCATCATTTTAACAAATAATGACTGTAAAGCCAAAGATACACCCCGCCCTTCATTTTCTTCACCTTTGGTATCATTCTCAAAAGCTTGTCGAATTTCCTCCTCATCCCACTGCATTTTGCAATTGTTATCGTCCAAATCTGAGTCTTTGAAAATTATAATGTTTGATATTTCTTACCGAGAACTGCTGAGTCGCTTGTCTCAATTTCAGGCTTGATCGTCGTTGAACCGTCAACCTGTTTCCCTCGCAACTGTAAATTCTGAAATCATTGAAATGAGATAAGACTATAATGTTTAAAAACAACAATATATATCTCAACTCGACTAGGCTCCTAATCATGAAATCTACTGATGAGCAACGCGATGCGCAACGCCTTTTGCTGCTCATATATCTGTCGTGAAACAGCTTTGCATTCTTTGTCACTTACTGCAACAAACTTCCGATCTTCCTCAATAGAAAACTCGAATACACTCTTCCGAAACTTTCCAATATGAAAAAGTGCTTGAACCAATGAATTCAGATAACATGTAGCACCTTGATTCTTAATGCCTATGTATCCGATATCTTTGCGACCTTGAAGATTATGATTGCTGGCATCAACAGCTCTAGGATAAATTTGAGCGCGTAAAATAAGCTGATCATTCGGGCTGATGAAATCACCTAATTTCTACAAACAATTTCCAATATTTTTAGTGAAACTCACGAGACGGGAAGCAGGTATCAAATCCTTCCATCCTCGATCCGGATCATCAGATGAAAAAGTAAACTGTTCACTTTTTATGATTGATTTTTCCTGCCAGTTTTGCCAATTTACTGCGAATAGCTGATACGGACAGCGATGCGTGCACCAAAATTGAGAAAATTGCGGCGGAAAATTGCCGCTTTGATTGACTGCAACATACGCGCTCAGATCGGCTACGGTTGAATACTTTGAAGCGTGATTTCCTTTCGGAAAGACAAGTATATGAAATGATACGGAATTAAACGTCTTAGACTGAGAATAAAGCTTTTCGCAACTTGTAGGACTATTACGCAATGAGAGAAAATCTTCTATCACGAATTCAATCTAAATGAACGTCCGAGAAAATTACAAGTTTTACCTCATTGCATCGGGGTGGCGGCAGATTCCGATAATTACAAAAAACAACTGAACTGCAGAGAGACGGTGGAACTGGCGTGGCCTGATCTGATGCTTCACTTGAGCTGCTGCAACGTCTGTTGCTAAGGGAGTCCTCAACTTCCTCAAATGTGGGTTCTACAAAAGCAACATATAACAAATAGGCAGGTGAAAACCACTCAATGATAATTCTACATTGTGTGTCACAAACCATCAATAATTCGTGTTACTACAGCAGCTTCACTGTCATCATTATCACTCGATGATGATGAGACGGGTAAATCGGCATGCTGCTGCAATTCCTCATCGTCTTCACCTCGCAACTTTTTTCTCTCTGGACTTGGTGGCAAATGTTCATCTAGATAAAGTAAGACTATCGTAATTATGCTGAAAAACGTACCAGCAAGATTGGGACTTGGTTCTGGGGAAGAGGTTTGACTCCCGCTCTCTTCGTGCTCATGTTTTGCCGAATTCTCAATCATTCTTGATGGAAATGGAAGGCTATCTTGGGACATTGTAGCTGAATGTGTATCGTCAATGACAGGACTGCGGCGACGTTTTCGAGAGTGAGAACTTAATCTTGATGAAACCTCTTCGCTCGTCCGTGAGCCGTGAACTCCCTGGGCAATCTTATGAGTTGGAGTTAAATCTGTTGCCTGTTCTATGAATACCCAGTCTCCTTCCTCTTCAGGATGATTGAGCGCAGCAGCTTCCTCGTTAAGTTCTGCAGAATGGATATCAACCTCGTCAGAACTCGCGGATGATGATATATCGGACTCAACAACTTGAAAATCTGAATCTTCTTCGTCAGAATCTGTAGCCTCGCGATCAAGTATTGCCCTTAAAATCTCTTGAGCAGAACTTAGTCGAGCAGGCGTAGTATCCTCTGATGTATCAGCTTCCGTTGAAAAGAGTCCTTGCGTTCTTATTGGAGTTTCAGATAATGTTTCAGAGGAGATTGCGATGATTGGCGAGCTCGCACTTTTAATGGAATCAGGTCTAATAGTCGTGATTTGAGACTTATGAGAATTATTATTCCCTTCTGAAATAAGAGATTCTGGATGTGTTCCTTGAATTTCAAAAGAGCTGTCAATTTCGCTCCAAGAATTACAGGAAGTATTTTTTGAATGGTTTTTTTCGGCTTTTGCTGTCTTATCTTTGTTGTCAGTCTGATAAAAAAATTATTTAAATAAATTATTTGACAATGAACTATAATAAGCTTTAACAATGGTTGATTAATCTTACATCAAATTTCATTATAAGAGTCACTTATGGTGAATCCCGTAAGATTTCGCTGACATAGACAGCTCCCGCCATCGTTTTATATTAGTCAAAAGAATTTTTCTAATATATATTCAATCAGGAATGCAATGTTCTCTGTCATCAAAAGAAGTTGATCCCTGCCATGGACCTAGGAAATAAATATCTGTTCAGATTTTACTGTTCGACCAGGTACATTTTCAATTAGGCATTGCGAAATTTAAAAAAGACACAATTTCAATGTGTCCCTCAATGTCGTCTTTACAATTACCAAAATGACCCTGGTTCTGAAGGACTCTTAGTATGCTTTTTGGGACAAGTTCATTGACTGTGCTCAAATATTCAGCGCCTCTTTGATGTCTGAGTCTTCTTCGACATAGCCATTTGATACTATGCCATATTGGGACTCTAAATAATAACATTTTGTGCAACATTAACCTGGAATCCTCTTCAGATATACTTAGAAATAACCAAGGAGAGGCATCAGCAGGCTCGCTTTTCATGCTAGAGTAAGGACTTGAATAAGATTACAAAAGTAAGCACAATCGTACCATAAACTAAGAAGTGTTAAACTTTCTCTGAATTCTTCACTATCCAGTTCATCGAATAATGGGGTAGATAGAGATGTAAGATATTTTGGACTACCCCACTAAACTGTTGATGAATAAAAGTACGTACTTCTTGAATTTCTGTATTTGACAAAATAAGATCTTCTCTACTCATTGTAGTCAGTAGATCCAAAAACGGTGCTTCCAATACAAGTGCTCTGCTTATAAAAACGAAAATTATTTTAAATTACCCAAAAACTTCTGGTTTCCAATTGTACAAGCCCATGCCTACTATAGCACCAGCAGAGCCAGTCCATAAAGCTATTTTTCCATCACACGTTAACCCTAAAATATGCATTAATTTTCATTAAATTATAATTATTATTAAATTAATATTGTTATTTTAATTATCATTATTTTCAAAATATTTAGTTATTATAATCATATAATTTATTATTTTAATTATTATTAAATTTATAATCATTTTTATTTAATTTATTATTTTGACTATTATTCTTATTTCTTAAATATCATCATACCTTTAGATATCAGATATTTGATAACATCCTCCAAATCAATTATTGAATTAATATGTTGTGAGCCTTTTACTTCTTCATATGCACCTCCTCTAATATGTGCAACCACTATCATCTGAGAAAAACAAAAAAAAACTATAGACAAAAAAATAGATTTAAAAAAAAAAAAAAAAAAAAAAAGAAAAAAAGATTCAAGTTGTATACTTATATTTAAGATACCCAATTATCTTCAAGTAATGGAAGAAGCTCTTCTCTGTTAAGCATCTAAGCGGTTCATCAATATCTTCAAGCGTATCTTCCCATCTTTCATAAAAATAGTTTTGAATTTTTTTATTATTAGAATTTATTTGTAATATCTGCCCTTTAAATTCTTTAATATTTCTTATTTCATAAAACCGTCTTCAAAAATATTGTGGTTAAAACAATTCCTCACTTAGTGATCGTTATAGGAACAACACCTGAGCCGTCTTGTCTTGGACAAGATTCCCGTAAAATTCGAAATTGTGATTTTGTTGAATCTTTTTCATGAGGCAAATTAATTGTATACAATTTTTGTATTTGAGGTGCGGTTTCACAATTATCAGGTAAAGTTAATTTGAAATGAATCGCAGGAACTGAATAATAAAATAAAATAGTACGTACTTAAAAATGAAGAAATTTTAAATTCACAATTAGATGACGAGTATAATGTATTAATATCAGGAATCAAATCTCCAATAAATTGTTCATTTAAATCTTCATTTTTCTGCTAAATTTTTAACATTATTTATGTTACCTCTAGAAAAAAAGCTTCATTATTTTGAAACCCGATCCTATGGTTTTTAAATTTAATTGAATTTTTGTTCAAAGGAATTAAAATAAGAATTTCGGGACATCCAACTTTACAAAAACCATATAAAATTATTCCTCTTCATATAAAATATATGAATCAATCAATCATACCTTTTCAAAAAATCCATATCACATATCTTGAAGTCAATCTCAATATTCAAATTAATTTCGAATTTCTTTGTATCACTATTGATTAAATTTATTGTACGAAAAAATCCGTTTATTCTTTTAAGAGCCAATAAGTTATGTTCCCTTAAAAAGTTTATTTAAATATTTGAAATTGTATACCATGACTCAAATAAATAATCATCTGAACTTTGTATTTGATAAATTGTTTTATTGAATCCTTTTTTTATTCTTGAAATGAAATAAATTAAAGCTTACTCAAAAATCCAATTATTTGTTATATCTTTTAATGTTTGTGTTAAAAATATGTAATTTCCATTTTTTGATTTACGCATCATTAATGTATTTGAATAATTCAAATTTATGTTAATTAAATCAATCTGTCATATTTTAACAGTTTATAAATACCTGTGTTTCATCATCAATATTGTTTTCAGAAATCTTTATCAAGGCTGCTTTGTTTTCCTTACGAGTAATTATAAAGGATAATGAACAATCCTCATTCACCGTTAATATTTCAGCGTTATGTATTCCCACTAAAATGTTGTCCCAAAATTTTTTTTTTTGTCTGTCCCAAATACCAAGGATTGTATCTTCTTGACCACTTATATCAGCTATGAAAACAACATATTTTTCAAAAATCGAATCAAGTTTAGCATCTAATAAACTCGCAAATTTTTTCTTCGGCGAAAATTTTATTGCAATATCTTCAACATCAAGTATTACTTCACTTAAAATAGTTGTTTTCATTAAGATTTACTCACTCATTAATTTGTTTATTCTTTTTAAGCATAAGTTGAGAATATCCATTCGGACCTTGTCGAATGTAAGAACGCTGATGAGATTCTCCTTTTTGGCAATCATAAGCTGTTGAAATAAATTGACGTGTTCTATTGATTTCTTCAAATGTTTTAGCTCTTGATTTTTGTGTCAAATTCATAATTACTTCCCTAGCATGAATTTCATCTTTCACGTAATTTAAAGGAGATGCTATCGTTTCTAATGCTTGCCATTCATCAATATGAGCTAAGGCGGGGGTTTTATGATTAATTATCTTAACTGCTTTTGAGATAGCACTAGAAGTTGATCGTTTGAACATAAAAAAAAAAAAGAGTTTTAATCCATTACATGAACTAAACTGATCTGACGTTTTTTTCCTATTGATGATCCTGTTAGCTGCTCAGAATTCATTTCTACTGGGAGATTACAAGTAACATTATTGGCATTTGTAATCAACGGTTTTCTCCAAAGTATGAGTGATCCTCTCATCAAACTTCTAGGGATATTTTGAATAGCCTCATATCCATGTTGACGAATAAACTTCATATGATCAGTGTTCAAGTTATTTGTGTAAAGTCTGATTTCCCTATAACCATTTTCTAGAACAAACTTTTCGAATTGAGCAAGTAATCGACTTCCATTCCTCATGCGTCTTGCATCTTCAGCTACGACTAATCTCAGAAGCTGAGCGACTGCTGGGTCTTCTCGAGTCGGACAACAACCTACGCAACCAACAACTTTTGGCTTTGAAACTTTATGCTCAGTCTCATCAGTATTGACTAAATGTTTTAAAATTTGAAATAAGAAAAGAGTATTCACTCACCTAATTGCTGAGGTGTTGATTCTGCTACCCAAAAATGGCTTCGACCATTCGGATCATAATTTACATAATAGTTTTGTATGTCATCTAAATCGGGACAACCTCTTAATATATATATCTCCATTTCAACACGCGCTCGAACAAAAAGATAAGTGAAAAATAAACATGATGCAAAAAGGACTTCTCTCCAAGATTGAAATATTTTGCTAATTATTAATAATGCGATTAAATCTCTAAAGTGTTCTATAGAGTAATACTTTACTGCTGCAGGGCATAAAGATCTGAAATGTGTTTTACATATTGATTTCACTATTTCGGCATCTTCTGCGCGAAAAGAACGCACCGTTAAAAAATAAGGAACTCGAGGTACATTACGTGAGGTTGCATTGTTTTTAGATGATGGTCGTTCCATACTAAACAGGTCCAATACTATTCTTATATGAAATCTATCAGGTTACAAATATCATCATTGATGAACTGCATCTTGAACACATTATAATCAACCTTTGTTGCTGTCTGTATAGACCTCATCGCAACTGGGTCACCTACGGCGGCAGCGTCACAGTCAACAACCTCCACGCTGTCTTCACCCGCGTACTGAAGACTGACCTAGAGATCAGTGTGTTTTTCTCTACAAGAGACTTACTCGTGAATCAGCAAAATGATAAGCTACAACAAATGGAGGAAATCCGGGAGGTAAAGGATAAAAAGCTGTCTTTAATGCGCCAACATTAGCAACACGTATCAAGGCTGAGACGCCACGATAAAGTTGAGATGGGGATCCCTAACAAGTCAAGTCATAGTGTTCATTACATACATGTATGTTGCTTGCAACTCCTAATGATGATTTGTATTTGAATGCTTGCGCGTCCGCTAACAACAAGGCAGCGCCAATTATGCGCTCTTTGACTTCTGCTGTTTTTTTTGCATATTGCAATTTAAGAGTTCCATTTTGAATACGGGAATATATCAAATAACAAGCATGACCTATTTCTGGCTTCACGAAAGTATCTAAATGTTCGCTGCGATCTGGTCCACCGGCGCTGTATGTTGGCAATTTTGTGTCACGATATACCCATTCTCGTTTAGTTCCAGCTAAAGGAGGCGGTGTTGTAGCTCTACGAATTTCAGAGGTACTTTTTCTAGGAGTTTGTATAGATTGCTTCTCAGAATCGCTTGAAATTATGCTTTCTTGGGATTCTTCTGATTCTTCTGTTCCTTCAAGAGAAGATTTGGAAATATTTTCAGATGAAGACGAAGCAGAAGAGGAGATAGACGAAGTAACAAATGAATGTGGAGTCTCAATTGATTTCTCAGCTGATTTGAACGGTAATGCTGGCTCATTGACAGGCGCTTCTGGGATCTGCTGTTTTTGAGATATAGATGACAATCTTTCATGAGATACAACCGCGGCAGGTACTTTAACTACTTCATCATTCTCTTGACATTGTAACTCTTCAAATTTGAGTTGTACTCGTGTACTATCAATTGGTTTTTCAACGCAACAACATGCTCCCATGAGTTTATATTTAAAAAGTTCGTGCATGTATGTGCGGTATATAATTGCCGCTTAACTTGTTACTACCCCTCACGCGCATCATACTTCTGTTAATAAACACATGAACAGTCACATGCAATATTTTGTTGAAATTTAAAGTGTAAGAATGGGATCTGCCTGCTGCAGCGCTGAACCGCCGTCAACAGAAACTGATAACACTTTAGTGATTCCGGAAACTTCAGCGGCCGGTAAAAAACCGAAAAAATCACAACGGAAAAAATCTCCACGTCGAGAAAGCAGAGCTAGCTCTGCACTGAGCAGTACAATTGTACCTCTTGATACATCAAAGCAAGAATCTGATCTTGCATCAGTCAATTATGAACAATCAGAGAAAGAGCTCATGGCGCAACCCGAAGATGAATCGGCGGCACCATTACCAGAAGTGTCAGTAGCGGAGGAGCTTTTGGAGTCTTCAGCAACAACGGAGGGACACAATATCGAGCCACCCGCAAGTAGCCTTCTTGCACAACCGATGAAATCTGAATCGATGAAGGGGGAAGCAGGTGGTGGTGGTAAGTAAAGCAGCATTATAATAGGAATCAATAATTCGAAAAAAATTAGGAAAGTCTGAGGATGGAGCGTATTTGATGTATTCTGCACTAAGTGATGGAATCTATTATATAATATGGAGAAAAGAGGCTCCGCCTAGCGATGCTATTGCATTTGGGGCACCGGGTCAAGGCGTACGCATACCGCCATTCAAATACAAAGGTCGATCTGAACTCATGAAGTCTTTGCATGTAACTATATTATGATTTATCTTAAACTGATTTCAGAAATCAAAAAAATCTGCAGGCGAAGGTTTACTACAATTCTTTCGTGTGTGTCGACCTTTCCAATGTGAAGCAGTTTATTTTGGTAATCAAGGTGTTGAATCTATTCGTATACCCGAGATGTCACTTTTCGCGCACCATGACAATGATACAGTGAGTGGAAATAAATGTAATCAATCTTTTAGTTAAAATGCTATATGGCGGGTGATTTCATCAATCTGAATTCTATCGATTCTCTTGCCACCTGTTTACGAAATACAATGGCAGAAAAGGATTTGAATGCAATGGTTGCTAGTGGTCCTCTTCCATTAAGTACATTTTTAGCTCGCTGCAAGCATAATGCTGAGTCTGTTGAAGTTCTTTCTTTCACATGATATTATTTTTCTTAAGACTTCTGTGAATTAGTTCAGCGAAGTTATGAAAAAAATTTAAATGTCAAATTTTCTCTAACCTAGAGCTCGAGTTATGTTACACTTTCGGTTTACTCGATAAAAAAAAATTTTATTTGACACACATGCAAATCATTTCACATAACTTTATCCGGAATTTTATGAAAAGGAACTTTCCATGTTTGTTTTTTTTGTCTTGATATTTTTAGTTTATTATATATGCAGTCTCTATCTATGAAATTAATCATATTCAAATGACTAATCTGTTCTTCATCCATGCAATTAAAAGAAATTTTGTTTTTGAACTTTCTTTAAATTTTTTTGTTTCTCTTCTTTACAATTATGCATCCAGTTTCAGCTTCTTATAAACATCTCACTTTACTTCAATGTCACCAACACCTTTAATGTTGAATTCACATAAGCTCAGCAAAAGGTACATTATGTTGAACATAGGTTCCAAAATTTTTTCATTTTTTAAAATAAATCATGCAAAGTAAGTATTGAAGTTTAAAGCTCGCATCGGAGTTCATTTCTTTTACTTTTTTTTTTTATTTTTAAATTTGTTTTATTTTTTAATTTTATATTAAAATTTTTGTTTTGATATATTATTGAGTCTTATTTATTATGAATTTTTGTGCTGTATAACTATTCTATTTTTTTATTTGATGTGTTTCATCTCATTTTAAATCTTATTTTCCATTTTTCTTTCGCTATTATAAACAAAATCTTGAGATCCAATATTTATTAGAAGGATTTCTTTTTTGGCTTCCCTTGTAATTTCATAGTACTAGAATTATAAATAATCCAATCCACAATTTAGCCAGCTTATAATCTCGCAATGGGAGAGGGTACTTCGATAAACTTTCTTCCTTGTCTTTAATGCCACCAATATTTCGCACGAAAATCTCCTAAATGATTTTCTTTTGTTTCAAATTATGCATTACTAAACTCTTCAGATCCATAAGAGGGAGGGTCGTCGAACCTATTATCATAGGTTAGCTCCTAAAAGCTTTATTCACAACATGCAGATTTACCATGGCTTCGGCTAATTTTTGGTTTTTGACAAGCTCAGGTTTCTGGGGGGTAAGCGGTTTATTTTATTCTTGTGATTGCCTTGGTACTTTCAAACCTCGTTTTTGCAAAATGCCTCTTCTATATTTTGCGCGACATTTGGGTTTCATGCTCATATCGCTATCATCTATGGCGTCTGTTAGAGCGAGTGTTGGTATGAATGGCTGTTTTGGAACATTGGATTTATGTGCCCCAAGGGCAAGGGACTCTAATTCATTATCGTAGTTATTATCATCGAAACTATCAAGCATTCTGCCTACTTTTCTGTTGTCGAGATACATCCATGATGAAGTGTTGGACAGGACGTTTTAATTGAGCTGATTTAGAGGAGATTCCTTTTTCTACATTCGTTGTGGTTTTGTCGGAGATTGTGAAGTTCATGCAGGTAGGAAAATTGTGATAGCTGTGCGTATGATGTTAAATATCTTGATAGCATACCAGTCTTACATAGACGAGCTGAAACGCCCAAAAATTGTCTTCATGATCAGGCACTGCGGGCTACTGATGCATAAAAAGATTTGTTTGAAGTCTCGCGTTCAAGTAGCTTGAAGTGTTGTGTTGTTGCGGAATATAGACTGCATAAAAAACTTGTTTCATTTGGTTCTGGACGAAAATACCCGGGTTCATCGCTGACTGCTGCTGATTTACGTTTATTTGAGGTAAGATGAATGTTGTAGTTGATGAGGTGGGATGACAGGAGGTACACAAGATTTCTTTTGGAATCAAGAACCGATGCCAGGAAAACTGGTAGGGAAGGTTCTGGTTTGTGATTACTTGTCGTTATAGATGACGTACTTATATATGAAGTTTTTGGAGTTGGTCCAATATCTCCACCTGTTCTAAGTGTCTTGATTGAACAAGTTTTAAACATTCTGAGAGAGTCATTATGGATTACAAAACTGATCAACTGATGTTCGAACTGATGCACTCAAGCTGTCGGTTATTCTATATTTATACGTATTAAAATTTTCAGTTCTTATAAATTTTTAAGAAGTTATAATTATAAAAAAAATTATTTTATAAAGAATCAATTGATAGTTCGGTGCATGTTAAGTAAAAAATTTAATTTTAATTTAACATTAACAAAAAGCTGTAATTAAGAATAGTATCTGGGCCAAAACTTTGTGTAATACAAATAATTCTGTTCACAAACAATCATATCATTTTACAATTTTTTATGAACGTTTACTTTGAAAAAACTCTTACAAAGAAACGACTTAGTTCACTGAACTTGATACGGAAACTTTATATAGAAGCCTCTTATCATATTTTCTTTTTACGCAACCAATATAATCCACAATACTTTACACGGAAATAATATTTTTTTTTTTTTTTTTACACAATAACCTACAACAATCAATAATGAAACGAAAATTTTTTTTTCCAACTTTTTTCCCGAAGCAATTTATTCACGACACGGAAACTTTATTTTTTATTCTTCATTTTTTAGTTTATTTTAAATTTTGTCGTTAACGCAAGCAGTTACGTGATACGGCAGTGTTCAATTTTTTTATTTATTCTTTTTCTTCAGCTAGCAACTTCATGCACGAAACTTAAGCACGAAACCTTAAGTGGCCTTTCTCTATTTTTTTTTTTTCAGTGTTTTGTAATCTCATCTTCGTTGATGCCACCAACATCTCTAAAGTAAGAATCACATAAACTTATTCAAAGGCAAATCTTTTGAGCGGAAGAACCGATTTTATTTTATGCTCTTTTATTGTTGAATTATAACAAATGCAATAACATCCACGCAACTAAGCCATCTTATTATTTTGGATTGGTAGAAGATACTTTGACATACTTTTTTTCTTGTCTTCAATGCCACCAACATTGCGGACTTAGGAAATTGTATATCTGACTTCTTATACCTAATTACTAATAAAAAGACATGACGCACGTCTAACTCCTCATTGATTTTTTTTTTCAAATTATGAAGTGATGACCTCTTAAGAACCATCATTTGGAGTGTCGTCAAGCTTGTTATAACCGACTGGCTCACAGAAGCCTTATTGACATCTAATCTGAGCCCCAACTTGTAATACACGAAAATTTTCTATGGCCTCGGTTAGAAATGGGTTTTTGACTAGCTCAGGTTTCTGAGGAGTAGGCGGTCTAGTATGTTCTCGTAATTGCCTATGCACTTTCAAGACTCGTTCTTCTGCTTTGTAAAATGCCTCTTCTATCTTTCGCGCGACATAGCATTGGGGATCCATGCGTATGTCGCGATCATCTATGACGTCTGACAGATCGAGTGCTGGTATACATGGATGCGTTGGAACTTTTTGTTTTAGTGTCCTACGTGATTCTAATCCATTATCGCAGTTATTGTCATCAAAACTATTCAGCATTCTCGCTAGCTTTCTGCTGTCAAAGTACGCTTTTACATCCATGATGAAGTCCTTGGTAGGACGACGTAACTGAGCTGACATAGAAGGGGTTTGTTTCTCTACATCCTTTGTAGTTTGTGTTGAAGGTTGTAAAGTTTGTGCAAGTGATGAAAATGGTGAAGGCTGTTCGCATGATGGTTGAAATCCCGAGAGCAGATCAGACTCTTTAAGACGAGATGAGAAGCCTGAAAATTGTCGAGGCATTGCGAGCTGTTGTTGTGTCAAAAAATTTGTTTGGAGTCTTGCGTTTAAAAATCTTGAAGTGAGATTTTGTTGCGGGATATAACTTGCATAGAAAGCCGTATTAGTTTGCTGCTGTGCGAAAATACTAGCTGTCTGCTTCTGTTTGACATTTTCCTTGAGGTAAGTTGAATGTTGTAATTTATATGCTGGGACTACAGGAGGTACAATAAGTGTCTCTTTTACACTGTCTATCTCAACTTTTGGATAACAGCATTCAAAAATACTTTTTGTCAAATTAAGGACCGATGCCAAGAAATTTGGCGCGGACGGTTCTTTAGGGTAAGAAATTGTCGTCGTAGAGGACGTGCCTGTATGTGGAGTCTTTGGAGATGGCCCAACATCCCCAAGGGTTCTTAATGTCTTGATTTGACAAGACTTGAGCATTCTGAAAGTCATTTTGTACTACAGAATTGATTTGCTGATGTTTGCCCTTATGCACCCATCCACAATATATAAGAACCACAATTTAGTGAGATGCAAAAAAAATCGGCATAGTAACAAATTGTTCGGTGTTCTACACTTATACAATTTCATGATTTAAGTTCTTAAAAATTTTTGAAAGTCAAGTAGTACTCAGAAACATTTGCAATCAAAATAAAGTTGAAATACAAAATAACATACGTGAAAATTCGACATTTTAAAAAACATTCAGTTGGCTACTTCATGAAAATAATTTAAAAAAAAGTTTTTTCTATAATTAGGTTTATATTTATGCTTTCCAGAATTCATGTATAGAAATAACGTTTCACAATTTTACATGAAAGTTTTGTGAGAAAAAATTATAGTTTGTGTTCAATAATATAGGGGTTCTTTATTCGAAAACCTCTTTTTTTTTTTCGCAAGCAACTTAATCTACAACACTTGATACGGAAACAAACTTTTTTTTATTTGGTTTATTTTTCCACGCAAGCAACTTCATCTATGATATTGGGTATGGAACCATTATTTTGTAATCTAATTCTCCTCTAATATCACCAACATCTTGCGTATAAGAGTCACGTGAGCTGAAAAGATAGGTCAATCTATTGAGAACAGGTATCAATCATTAGTACCGCAGCTTCATCAGCACATCTAAGCAAACTTATTATTTCACAGCAGTAAAAGGTTTTACTCTTTCCCTAATGCCACCAACGTTTCAGACTCAGAAGATTGTTGTGTATTTAGCTTCTTAACCCTCATTACTGCTCAAGAATCACATTAACAGAACGCACACATATCTTCTTCATGATTTTTTTTTATTCAAATTATCGATTAATAAACTTAACCAATCCATCAGCTTGAAGCTGATTAAGCCTATCTTCATTTGCTCGATCACGAGAGCGTTATTAAGAGCTCATTCTTGCAATACGCGGAGATTATTCAACACTCTTGTAAAGCCTGGGTTTTTAACACTCGCCGGTTTTTTAGGTTCAGTGAACAGTTGTTCAAATATGCTTTAATGTTTTGATTGTCTACAAACTTCTACAATGTGTTCTTCTGCCTTATATAATGCCTCCTCTATCTTTGGTACTATATAATTTGAAGCACTGACGCCAATGTCTCCATCGCTTAGGATGTCTGCCATAGCGACTGATGACATTAATGCTTGATTGAGTATTTTTTCCTCAGCTGTGCCGAAGGGTCCAACTTTATCATGGCAGCTATTGTTTGTTGAAAGTCTCTTGCTTTCAAAGTGTTCTTTTACATTCATGACAAAGTTTCTGATAGGGCGACACGATTGAGCTGATGTAGAAGAGGTTTTACAACCATTCTTGTTTGTGTTGTAATTTTTGGAGGCTGTGCAAGTAATTATTGCTGTTGTGGAGGCTGTATGTGTGACGTTGACTGTGCATGTGGCGATGGACGTCTTGAGGGTTGTGCCCGCGATGGAGGCTCTGAAGGTTCTACATCTGGTAATGAAGATTGTGAAGTATATGATGATGGATGATTTGATTGATGAAAAGGATTTTAAGAGGAGATGAAAACCCTGAAAATTCGCTTTATGATTTGAGCATTACGGGCCGTTCTTGCGTCAAGATTTTTGTTCCAATTTGTCGTTCACACTGACATTCATTGTTGCTGCGTAATGTTACCTGTGCAAAATATTAGGTTGATTCGCTGCAGCTGAGTTACGTGTTTTCTCATGTACACCGGGCGTTGTAGTTGATAAGCTAGGACGACAGGAGATACTATGAGTGTTTCCATCTCAACAATTGGATTACAGCATTCGAATATGTTTTATGTGAGACTGAAATTGATGCCCGAAAATCTGGCAGGGAAGGTTCTGGTGTGTAGTATTTCGTCGTCATATACGACATGTTTGTTAGTGAGGTATCTGAAAATAGTCCAATATTTCCCGTGTTCTTAAACTTCAGATTCGATAAGTTTTAGCATTCTGAAAGCCATTTCGAGTTGCAGAAATGATTGAGTGATGTTTGCACTTATGCACATATCCACGATATACAAAGACCAAAATTGAATGAGCTACAAAAAACCGACACAAATAAAAGCTGTTGAGTGTCGTATTTTCTTAAAAATTGAGTTTTTAAATTTTCAGAGCATTCTGAAGAAAAATTATACCTAGTAAAAAAACATCAAAAAATTTGTAACATCAAAAAAAATTCAGATACGAAATTTGAGTTTAGAAATCTATAATCCAAAAGGTTTTTTATATCTCGGTTTCGACTTTCTGAAATGTGTAAACAAATTTGTATTATAATTTTTTATTAAAAAAAATAATCGAGAAATGTACGGGTAAAAACTTGTAAAAATAAAAATTCTAAAAATTTTTTTAAATTATAATTATTTTTCACAATTTCTTATATTTACAATTTATTTTGTCATACATTTAAATTTTAGTCTGAAATTATTAAATTAGAAATAATAATACTTCTGTTTTTATTTTACATTTTTTCTTTTTTAATAAAAAAAATTCTTTTTTTAAGAATTTGATGATTTAGTAATATATAATTTTTCCATTTTCAGAATTTCTACTTTTCATCAAAAAATTTGAAGATTTGCAAATTTTATTAATTTTTAATTTTTTTACAAAATTGGTTTCTGATTTTAGGTTATTTTCTTGAGAATTGTGAAATTTGAAGTTTTTTTTTTTCAGCGAAAAAACTTCATTACAAATTATGCAAATTGTAATTATTGTGTGAGTTTGATATGAAATAGGGAAATAAAAATAATGAAAATTTCAAAAGCAAATTTATGTATTGTTTAAATAATTAGACCACAAAACATTGCAAGAAATTATATACGAGGTGAAATAGCTAGTTTTCTGATTTGATAAGAGGATTCTTAGGAATTGATTTATTCGTATAAAATGGATGTCCAATCTGACCAAATTTCGATGCTTGATGAATTTGCATTTTTCTAGCAGTTACACGTGAAATACCACCAAAATGAATTGTGCACAATAACGCAGCAATTATGAACAATCCCTGTAATATTGACTGGCCCCATTCGTTCTCGAGTGGTCCATCTACGATATTACCAATACATTTACCCGATAAAAATATCAACTCCGATGATGGATCTTTAGAAATATCATTAGTTGTCAGAAATGGTGAACCTAGAATACTCAATTTTAAGAAATTTTTTTGTTTTCTTTTACAATTATACGCGAGTACATGGAAAAATCGATTTAACATAACTGAGCCAGATAATAATCTGGTCAATAATTATCTGCGACTAGTCAGCATGTGTGCTGGTGCTCTATCAAAATCTATAATAGTAATTCTGGTTGTCGTCCTATTTGGGTTGGCATATGGACATTTGCAACCCAATGATGTCGTTCCTGTTTCTATGAATAAAGTGTGGCCTTACAATAATCCGTCAGAAACTTATTCTTATTACTCGGCTTTACCTGTTTGTCAGCCGAAGACTATTGAATATGATTCAATGTCTTTTGGACAAATCATGAGAGGCGATCGATTAGTCAATTCGTTATATAGTATACAATATTTAAGTGAGTCCCAAAAAAGCCAAATTTTTGGGTAAGTTACAAATTTTCTAACAGTTATATTTCTTTTTAGCTCCAATTGATAAACAAGAAGTCTGTACGAAAGCCTTATCTCCAATGGATATTAAAACATTGAAAAAGGCAATTGATAATAATTATATGTTTGAGATTTTCATACATGATCTTCCAGTAACGAAACGTGTTGGATGGAAAAAAATCTCACAAACTGATTTCTTGCCCAGGTACTTCTTTTTTCGCCGAAAATGTTCTTCTGAAGATATTATTTATTGAACGAATTACGATTCGAGCTCGGTTATAATGACGGTTATGTAGTATCAGCTAACATCACAAGCGACGATAGCCTTTTTGAACTACCGACTGACCCAGGAAATCAAACACCAATAACATTTAGATATTCTGTTGAATGGATACCTAGTACAACACCAATACATTCTCGTCTGCAACAGTTAGTCATTAATGTCTGTCTAGATTATATCCAGGCAACTCGCGGGCGCTTTGACAGCTCCAAGTCAAGGACTGGATGTTCATTGGCTTGCTATAACAAATTCATTTGTCTTAGTATTATTCATTACTTCAGTATTGCTACTTATAGTTATGAGAGTGGTTCGAAGTGACTTAGCAAAGTATTTACGCATACCAGATGAGGAGTTGGCTGCTGGTAAGAGAATTGATGATTTCAAAAAGTACTTATTCAGATGACGAATCGGGTTGGAAGTTGTTGCACGCTGATATTTTCAGAGCACCTCGTCATAAGATGTGGTTTTGCGCTTGTGTGGGATCGGGAGCTCACCTTTTTCTTGTTGTAAGTTTGTGGCATGCTTTCGAAGAATGATTAAACTAGGCGGTCACTTTAGTCTTGGCTGGTTGCTTTTCACCTTATATAGAGAGAGGTGCCATGTTGACCGCCGCTCTTTTCGGATATCTACTAACTTCATGTAACGAAGCAAGAATTCATGTATACTTTGTTAGTTGTGGCGGGATTCATATCAGCCAATCTTTATCGGAGATTAGGGGGAGTGCAATGGGGGCTCAACATCATAGTTACAGTGCTTATGTTTATGGTGAGAAATCACTCACCATTAACATTATTGCTAGGGTCCTGTCATTACAACTTGGTCGTTACTAAATCTAGTAGCGATTGCGTATAAGTAAAAATTGCATAAAAAAGAAATTAATGTATCTCAGATCTACAGCCGCACTTCCATTCTCTGTTGCTTTATTTTTTTTTGCCTGGTGGATATTTAGTAAGCCAACGAGTGCATGAAAAAAAATTGGTTTAGTTACTACACCTCTTACGGTTTTTGGAGCAATTATGGGACGCTGGAGAGCAAATACCGCTCTAGCGGACAAAATGCCATTTCCATGCAAGGTTATTGCAGCTCATTTTTTTCAAAATTTTTAGACCAATCGTCTAGCAAGGGAAATACCTTTGGTTCATTGGAGACAGTCGCCATGGTTGCATGTTGTACTAGCAGGTTTTACTTTCAGCTCCATCTTATCACAATTCAGGCTTTCTTCCATTTAGCGCTATTTATATTGAGCTTCACTACGTTTTCTTGTCTGTATGGGGTTCAAGCATTTATACACTATATGGAGTCCTGCTTTCAGCATCAGTGATGCTTTTGCTTGTTGCTGGTAAGCTATGTCACACTATTGCTTGTTCTCAAAAGGTGTTGTCTCTGTACTTCTAACTTATTCGCATCTGAATGGGGAAGATTACAGATGGTGGTGGAGATCCTTCGTTTCTGGAGGGTATAGACTCACAAAATCTTTTAATGAAAATTCATAGATCCGTTGCAATATTTTTTGCCCTTCATTGCATTTACTATTATTTAAGTAGCACAAGAATGTACGGGTTCTTACAGTGCGCGTTTTTCTTTGGATACTCATTTCTCGTTTCGTGGGGCTTGTTTCTGGTAAGTTTCTGCAAGGTTTTGTGAGCTATCTGATTGCAATTTTCCGGCGCTTAAATCACGATTCTGTAGATGATAGGATTCGTAACATTCTCCTGTAACTACGTTTTTATCGACTACATATACTCAAGCATCAAGTCTGACTAGTCAGCCAAATACTGCTTTCTTTTTTGTTTATGTAATTATCACCATTAAACACTCTCATCAACCATTCCTGATACTTTATGTCAACCGGCGAATCAATAAGTGAGAATTCGCCGCCTTGTTATCAAGAAGTACCTTTCGATTTTGACACACAAGAAGTATCTAATGAAAACGCAAGCATTTTGAAAACCATTGAAAGAGATCAAGCACTCATTAAGGTACTGCATTAACATATTTTTTACTATAAGCACCCGAAGTACGTTTTGAGTTCTATAAGTTAGTGATGTCAGATGTGCATTTTTTAGCACGTTTTTCTGCGTACAAAGCCTTTTCCCCACTCAGGCTTTACTCAATGAAAGATTTGCTCTCGATTTACAACAGAATCCGCTAAAACAAAAAGCAATTATTGAAGTATGTAAAACAACACAAGATGCCATAATAGAAAATTCAAGCATGGTAAGTTGAAGTACATATGTGTGTATTAAATTAGCCTGTGACCCTCGATGTGCGGTCACGATTGCTGAGATCTGCAGCATTTCAAAATACATGCAGAACAGAGCTTTATCTGCAATCACTAGTTCTTACCCGAATAGCAAAGATATTGTCCATGCCAACAATTGTTGTTACAGACGAATATGAAGCTCGCCTTGCAAATGGATTAATTGAAAATACTGACGAAAATGTTGAGAATACAGCAATAATTCTACGGGATCTTGAGGAGAGTTTTGCAAGAGAGGTACAATCGCTATGGGATTTATATGGTATTGTTACATCAGATGAATTGCCAGTAGATATAACCGTACATGCACAAATTCCATCATCAGGATTATCATTAAGTGAAATGTCTCAATCCATAGGTTTACATGAAGAAGACTCATCGGATTATTTTAAAAATCTTTTAGAAGTTTTAAGAAACGAAAAGGTTACAGACTCAATCAGTGGTATACCTCTTGATAATAGTATCTCAAAAACAACAACAACGACAAGGAATGAAAATATAGATAGGTTGATAAGTGGCGATAAAAATACTATTTTGTCTTATGGAAACAATTCTCAAGCCTCTAGTCATATGATATCGAATAGATCTTCAAAAAGACATTCAAGTGTGATGGAAGATGAGAATTTCATTTGTGGAGGGACAATAATAACGGGAAAATATGGAGCTTTCCGTGATCTCGTGAATGCAGGAAAAATAAATCTGATTGGATAGTGATTTTTTTTTTGAACATATATTGCCCCGAATATTGAACAGGTATAATGAGCTGTATTCAAAAAGATTTAAATCTAATACACAATGTTAAATCTTCTATGCCATATAAAAAATATAAACCGTGGAATGAGTATATTTTTGGTCTTCCTCATGATAAATTATGGCCAGAAAGAAAATGGCCTAAGAATAAGCTTTTTAGAGCACCTAGGTGAATTATATTGTTTGTTTTTATAAAATTATTTTTTTTTTATAAAATTATTTTTTTTTTATAAAATTATTTTTTTTTCTATAAATTTATTTTTTTTTGAGTAAAACTATTTTTTATTTTACTTAAATAATTTTCTCTTTGACGTAAAATTTTTTTTTTTTTTTTTTAGATGGTGTAGCGTAGATCTTCGTGATGGTAATCAAGCTTTAATAAATCCTATGCGAGTAGAGCAAAAGTTGCGATACTTTCGTCTACTCGTAAAGATGGGTTTCAAGGAAATTGAAGTTGGATTCCCTGCAGCTTCTCAGCTAGATTATGATTTTGTTAGATTACTTATCGAGAAAGAATTCCTACCAGATGACTTATGGTTGATGGTATTAGTACCAGCTAGAGACAATTTAATTGAACGTACAATTGAATCTCTAAAGGGTGCAAAAAATGTTATTATACATTTATATAATTCGACCTCTGAATTACAACGAAGAATTGTGTTTCAACTTTCTAAATGCAAAATTAAAGATCTTGCTGTTAATGGAACAATTTTAATTAAAGATTTAATCACAAAACATCTGAGCAATGTTAATGTCCGTTTTCAATATTCACCTGAATCATTTACAGGAACGGAAGTTGAGTTTGCTTTAGAAGTATGTGAAGCAGTCATTAATGTTTGGAAACCGACTGAGAAAAATCCAATGATACTTAATTTACCAGAAACCGTTCAAAATTCACCGTCAAATTTCTACGCAGATCAGATCGAGTGGATGCATACCCATCTCGGTTCTAAACGATCAAAGCTAAAAATAAGTTCGCATCCTCATAATGACAGAGGAACTGGTGTTGCCTCAGCGGAATTGGCACTCTTAGCTGGAGCTGATAGAGTCGAAGGATGTTTGTTTGGAAACGGAGAACGTACTGGTAATGTCTGTCTCATAACATTAGCGTTGAATCTAATGCATCTTGGTATTGATCCTGAAATGGAACTTAATAATATTTCTGAAATTATCGATATCTATCGGGAATGCACTGGTTTTCAAATACCATCAAGACATCCTTGGGTTGGAGAGCTGGTTTATACAGCATTTTCAGGCTCTCATCAAGATGCCATAAAAAAAGGATTCTCTCATTTCAACAATAATCAAGATATCTGGGAAGTCCCTTATTTACCTATAGACCCGAGGGATATTGGCAGATCTTATGAAACAACAGTTAGAATAAATAGTCAATCAGGAAAGGGAGGGATAGCATTTGTAATGGAGCAGGAATTCGGTATTCATTTACCTCGAGAAGTTCAAATTGAACTCTCTCAATACGTAAAATCATATTGCGATATTACAGCGAAGGAAATTATGCCGAAACAAGTTCTCGAAATATTTGAAGAAGTCTTTATAAAAAAACCTAAGCTGTTTTCCTTAACCTCCTTTTCTGTACAAGTATATACGACGACGTGTACAGATGACAATTGCACATCGCATACCTCAGTGGGTACAGATCAGAATGAGGATGATGATTATGTCTGTTCAAAAAGCGAATCAAAGCTAGATACTTGTCAAATCGAGGAAATCATAGGATTTTCTGGGAGAATCGCATTTTCGGAAATGATGAGTAAAACAAAAAAGGTTGATGTTGTCAGTATCAATGGAAGTGGAAACGGACCAATCAATGCATTTGTTAATGCCTTAAGTTGTGAACAAATACTATCAAAATTCGGAGCATCGAAAGTAAAAGATGGAGCAGCATTTGAAGTTTTTGATTACGCTGAAGAGGCAATTGAGTCAGGAAGTCAGGCAGAGGCAATTTGTATAATAAAAGTGAAATGTCCTTGGGAAGAGTCTGCATTGTGGGGTGCTGCAAGACATACAAATACAACAACTGCAAGTTTTCATGCAATTCTGAATGCCATCAATAGAGCAGTTAAGACGATATAATAGAATTGTAATGTGGACCTATTATTCTTTGTTATTTTAGAAAAAAACTCTTACCAGAAGAAAAAAGGAATTTATGAAATGAAATTCTAACAATATCTTTATTTTCAGCTCCCTTAAAAATGAATATCTTTTAAATTAATCTTACATAAATAAGTTCGCCATCAGATTTATAAAGATGAATTTGTACTTTAAGTGCATTGCTTAATGCTGCAATTTCCAATTCACCTCTGAAAAAATATTATTGTAATTGAGAAATCGTACCCCCAAATAGGTTTATCGCGCAGTTCGAAACAATGTTCTTCAAAAGTTTCTTAATTAGAATTACAAATGTGAAGAAATTCAAACCTGACTTTTGTGTTGTATCATCACGAGCATAATTTGCTTCAAAGAATGATTGAAATTCAGTTTTATGAGATAGTAAATAGTCTGTTGCAAGTTTTCGTAATTCCAGATATGTATAATTATAATTTAACAATTTAAATTGATGTTCCAAAGCTCTGATTTTGATTTATTTTTAAATTACTAATCCAACCTAAATAGACAATGGCCATCTGGTTGTATTGTGTATATCATCAAATTCTGTTCTCGTATTTTGGAGCCAATTTTATTATCTTCAAAATCGCGCATACTACTATCTAAATTTTTTTTCAATAAAGAATTTCTAACTTACTTTGTTTGTTTATAATATTTCTTCTAGCTTGATCTTCATCAAGTGCTTTTTGTTTATTAAACCTCTTTTTCTGAGTTTTGGTCATCTCTCGAGACTGATAAAACACGTCGTCGTATATTTTTTCTAAAAACAAAAAGAAAATTCTTTTTGATATTAACGTACCCTTTGGCATGGTATCATGGTCTGAGTTAGGATTTACCTCTTCTGTTTTCTCACTTAATGAGACCTCCTTGTTTGCAGATTCTTCATTATCCTGGAGGGCCTCCAATTCTTCACTTTGCTGTATTGCAAGTTCTCGTAAAGCTATATCATGTTGTTTCAAACATTCGCGTTTCTCTGATTTAGTATCACAGTTACCTATTTCACGAGCTTGTCTTGCCTCCAATATCTGAAAAAAAAATATTTTTCATCGATTTGACTTACCTGTCTCTGCTTAAGATGGATAGCTTTCAATTTTCTACGCGTAGTGATGATTGGTTGTGGTGGTTCCCCCATCTATAGGCACCAGGCCCAAAGTGTAATGCCTTTACCTCTTGCAAAACTTTTGACAGTATGTGACGTTATATTGACCATACTTGACTATGAATGTGTCAATATTCTCAGGTAGCTTTGAGACAAGCTGCTAAGCCCGTAGCTACATACATGCAAAAGCGAGCAGAAACGAGTCCTGCATTCAAAAAATTCTGTCTTAAGTTTGCTCGAGGGTAATGTTGCGTTAAAAGTAACATCTATAGACACCTATGCCCAGGTATCACGGGCGGGAGTATCAAATAATTCAAAAATTTTATGATAGAAGCACTAAGCGTGAAAATGCACCATTACTTACAGATGAACGTGCAGTTCAATTAGTAAGAGTTTTTGTTTTCAGTCAAATTGATCATTCAAATCATTTGAGTAGGGCACAATGTTGCTAGGTGAAGTTATCATCTATTGTATTGCGGGTAAAAATATTAAATTAATAATATCTATATATTATTCAAGCAATTATTCTTTTGGCGGAATATCAAAGAGGTGCACTAAAAGATGCTGCAAAAGAGAAACAATTACATGATACATTAAATGAATTAAGAGTACGATTGAAATATATATTTTTATTATATGTACAGAATGATATTGAGTATTTGAGAAAAAATTTAGGAAATTATTATTCTTGAAAAAAATGAATAAATTTTTAAAAATTTAAATTAGAGATGTATGATTTTAAACAGTCGAAAACCTATCTAATAATAAATCATTTGAGGAATCATTCGGATCATTTTCTGAATCGCTTTTACGTAAAACAGCTCGACAATCAGGAGGCGTTTGACGACATGACAATAAATGAAAATATGTTAATGAATCATCTGAAAAAAAAATTTTTTTTTTTAAACTAACCTTGACAAAAATGCCATGTAAATATTGAGATAATGAGAGCCGAAGCAAGATATAAATTAACTAATTTAAAAAATTAATTTTTTTTTTTGTCTTACTTAATAAAAATATTGTTAATAGAGATGATTGATATATTACAATGATTAACATTCCAAAGGGTATTAATAATTTCCATAAAATTTGGGACCACCCAATAGGATATGCATTCCAGGTTATCTGAAATATTTTTAATTTTGGTTTCTTACAACTTTAAAAAATTCAGCATATGTCCCAAAAACAATGATTGAAATTATAAATATTGATATTCTTTCGTTTAGAGTGATAATATTGATTAAAATAATTATGAGCAGGATAATAGTAATTAAAATCATTGCAGCCTGAAAATTTATATGTTTTTTTTAGGATATATTCACCTCATAAGTTTGGTAGAAAATATTTTTATATTTTTGTCTGTCTATATCTTTTAAGGAATCAAGAATAGTTAACCCTATACCTAGGCTTATTGATTCTGTAATTGTTAAAGCAGGAAACATAATACATAATGTGATTAATGTATCTAATCCCAAAAATGCTGAAAACAATAAGATTATTTCTTTCATTATCCAATCAGAATACAAATAAAATATCCCAGGATAAGATGCTTTTATAAACCGTAGAGTCTCACGTATTTGACGTGGTAATCGAATCTTCAAGTAGTCACCCTCTATACCTGTAGGAAAACACCATTCGTCTAAAATAAGTTTTTTGTCAACTACAATTGTTCGCACTGATATTATTGTAGATTGTCTGCTCAATCTTCGGCTCTCTCTTCGAGCTTGCATTAGATTCGGAAAGTGTTTCACATTTGAAATATTTGCTGGAGCTGTTGATTCATCTTCATTTTTTTTGAATAAAACGATTCTTGATTTTTTTACGGGAGACATTATCGCCGACGAAGCTTCAAAACTCTCATTAGCTTCCGGTACGGGTGTTAAATCCTCAACAGAATCCTTCGCAGTTGTTAAATCTATTTTTACTACGTGTTCCACATCCGCTTGATCCAATGATTCTTGCGAGCTATAATTTTTTTGGCCAAATGACTCATGTATAGCAACTGCTGATGCTGGACTCAAAGAACTACCAGAAAGTATTTTCGACAGTGCTGGGACGCCATGTGGTCTCGCAGTTGAAACCCGATGTGATCGACGACTGTATGCCAACCTTCTTGCCTCTAAGTCGGTAGGCTTATTACGGCAGATAACACGTACTCGTACGCCACTTTGCCATCCCAAAGAATAACGTTTGAAATAGACATAAAGCATCAGGAAAATTCCACGAGCACTTTGCGAAAGAAAGTGAAGCACACCTGATATAATAATCATCTCATTTCATTGCTTGCAAATTACCTATTGTGGAGGGTGAGACGGAGAAACTCCCTTTATAATAATATATGAGGATCATTGTGGAGTTCAATGCACTAGTGAAGACGGTTGCAATCCATTGAGGCCAAAAGTACAACTGATACGCCAAGAAACGGTTGAAGATCTGGAAAAGCAACTCTCCGAAACTTCCTCCGGCAGTATATTTGAAACCGATCGCTGCAGCTGCTTGAAGATCTTTCCTTCCAGGATATAACGTCGAACAAAACATAGAGGCTATCGATATGTCAAAGATTCCGTAGAATAAACCGACGATGGCTGACATGATGAGCAAACTCCAAGTTGATACGCAACAACATTTAACAAGATATTTCCAGCAGAGATGATTTTTACCAGCAGCAATAGCATCCAAACCTGATCTATCCATTCCGCTACAAAGTCCCACGCTTATTCCAAACAATATTACTGAAACTGAGACACCAATACTATATCCGGCCGCATTCTCTGAGGGATTGCCAACAGCTGTTGATGTCAGGAGACATACAATCGCTATTAAACGTGGAAGACTTGCAATCACAGCGTACAGTACATTTTTAAACGCTAAGACTGCCAAAGCAAAGATGGCATGTGGGAGCGGCAGTGAACCAGGGTGCTGAACATCGGCTGATGGCACAGGTTGACGGGGTAACTGGACATAGGAATGGACTAAGTTTGGTTTGCCAAACCATTTGTTGTTTGTCGACAAACTCGGCTCGTCTTTGTCAACAGATTCAGTAATGGACTGTTGAGCAATCTGAGATATAATTTTGTTGTCCTCGCCAAACTCGTTTCTGTTATTCGATTCTGGCTCAACTTCAGAGTAAGTTACATCCTGATTATCAGAGTACTCTAGTGGTGATATTTCCCTGTCTAGAGGGATGCGATCTGGGAACTTTGATGAGTTTTGCTCTTCTGCCTGAGATATATTTCCGAATATCTACCCACTCAGTAATACCAGAAAGGACTTTGCAGGTCAATTGACAAGTCTTACCAGAAATGGTTGCCCATAACGTTCTTCTAAAGACTTCGCGTCTGAGTCAACTGACTTTCGCCGCAATTCAGAGCCAAGCATTCCCTGGAACAGTGCATAAGAATTAGTAGTGGAGTTTTTGATCTGTAGTAAAGACAGGGAGGTAAATTATATGTGCACTGTTCGTGGTGAGGTAACATTTAAGCGTCACGGCCGAGGGGCTTCAATAGTCATTATTTTTATATATCTTCTGCTGCCGCCTCAAAATACATGGTCTGTAACATCGGGCCGGCATGCACACAAGTGTATTATTAGTAAAAGCACAAAAGTGGAATGCCTTCTCCGTCACAACCGTCACCTTTTTCTCCTGAGTTACAAAGTTTTATATTAACCAAATTCGACCCACTCTTAACAATTGTGCGAGAATTGAATGACAGGTTACAAGCAGCCGAGAAAGGTGCACCTGATATATGTAACTTATCATGATATACACACAGATCGCTTCCGATTGGAGCGTCGTTTGTCACGTCTTGAAGAACATGTAAAGAGACTTCAAGCTGGGGAGTCAACAGCCCCGGATGAGGTGCCTCACGAGGACCTTATGCCCTTAGGTCAGAACTAGGCCTCATCCATCGATAGATGTACAATCACATGATTGGGGATTTTGAAGCATTTTGATTTCAGACGCGGGAAGCATGCTTGCCGCTGAAGAGACTCTGACAGCCCCCTGGTTATTTTCGTGCCAAGTTAGTGAAATGTTTTGAGTCTAAAATCACAGACGGGAACCCCTACTGCGTCATTACAAGCATTGCTTGAATTTAGTCCGAGCACCTCTGAAGAACTAGATGTTCGCCAGTGGAATTCAGAGGTACATAGTGAGAGCCTCTAATAGTTGTCATCGGCGAATAAAGAGAGGTTTCATTCATCATCATTGCAGGAAGACATGTGGATTGCATTTCTCGAGGACCTTCCTTCAGGTATAACAAGAGAGAATCTTGATGGAGCTCCTATTAGATATACATTTCAATCGACCCTTATCCCTCTCATTAAGTCATTTACGCGATGCCGGTAATGATGAGTCTGTGTCAACTCAGTACTTGAAACAATATCTGAATCGAATAAAAGAATTTTTTGATGCAGCTCGCGTCGCGCTCATACAATCCTGCAAAAGTGAACTGCTGCTTGTACTCCGTCAGGTACCCGGCAGTCAAGTGAGTTTTGTCTAAGTTCAGACTGGGAATGCAGGAAGCATCGAGAAATAAGCACTTTATCACTCTCGTGGCAATAATTACGGCGGCGCTATCAGAAGCATGGAATGTAAGGCGACTTAAACTGACCAATAGTTCATGCCCAATCAGCGGGTTGAGAAAACAGATCCGGCATCCTTAGGACGTATTGCGCTTGTATTGACTGGTAAGGTCCTAATTGTGAAGCTAAAGCTCTATATAAAATTTTTATTTGAGTAAACAGAAGCTTATTAGAAAGGTTCATTCAGTTTTAACATGCAACGCAATTGTCAGGCGAGGATATTGGCACAAGATTGCGAGCAGGTAGCAAGAAGTTTGCGATTGAACCTCTAAACTAATCTGCATATGGGACAGCAAATGTACACATAGTTGTGTCATAACATCCTGATAGTGCGAGTAAATCTCAAACAAAATGTCTGGTTCCTCTTCCTCTTCCGATGAGGATGTGAAAGCAACTGGTGTTGAAGGTCTTGATAAGTCAGGTCTTACACATCGCGGCGGCGGTGGAAAAGATGCTACAACTCCCGAAGTGCCAAAGAAGCCAGAAAAGAAGCATCATAAGAGCCGTGCAGGAGGTGGTAGATCATTTACTTTGCCTAGTTTTATTACGGATCCGAACAACCCAATAGGCTGGGCAGTTTCAAGCACTCAAGATTTCGCGGCAGACAGCATTCGATTAGTACGCCGATGCACAAAACCGGACGCTCGAGGTAAAAACAGAAATTTGTTTTACATTATTCAGAGTTCAAGAAAATTGCTTATGCTTGCGCAATAGGATTCCTCTTAATGGGTGTAATTGGTTACGTTGTGAAGCTTGTTTTTATTCCCGTGAACAATATCATAGTTGGTGGTTAATAGATTAAGAAGAAATACAAAAAACTGTGTCATTGTGCTTAGTCAATATTCATTGAGACATGCAGCAGTTATTATAAAAATGAATGATATTGTACATTAAACTTCTTTTGAATCTACTTTTATGTTATTAAAAGAATATTGATTTACTAGTAATTTCTCAGAAGAGTACAATCGATTAGATAGCAAACGAATAATAACATTAGGTGAAACAGGGAAGACGTCTCATGTGACTACATTTTCTAAAATGAAAATTGTAAGATCGTCATTAATTTGTCGGAAATTTGATACACAACAACATAGAAGGTTTATACCAAAAACTTCGGCAGTCTTTACTTCCACAGGATTGTCTTCATCGAAAAAAAATTTCAAAGGAGGAGTCTCATATTTTGATATGATTTCGGAATTTACGATTAACAATAGACGCAGGTTGTATTTGAAGTATACCTTATATTTTTTCGCTTCAATAGCACTTGGAGGTATTGTGCCACAGATATATCGTAGTATATGTCTTGAGCAACAAGATGGATTGAGTGCACAGATATCTGGATCGGTTAGGCATGATGCACTGGCACCACTCTTTTCACCCCAGGGTAACATGTTTGCGAATTCTATTTTTTCAGATGCAACTCTTAGAAAGAGACTCATACAGGTTGATTTTGATACGTGCGTATTAGGAGACATGCCATGGGACTTCAAGCCCGCACAGAAACGGCTAGTTGTAACACCGGGGGAAACAGCACTTGCATTCTTCACTGCAAAAAATGTAGCGGGAAAACCAATTACAGGTAACTTCTTAAATAAACATTTAAAGATATTTAATAAAAGAGCCAAATTTCAATCTAACAATATTTTATGTCACAATGAATAAGTCTTAAGTTACTTCAAATTCAAGGATACTCTGTATATACTGTGACGCCTCCTGAAATGAGCCAATATATAAATAAAGTTCAGTGTTTCTGCTTTGAAGAGCAATTGCTATCACCAGGTGATCACGCAAATTACATTACTTCATTATTGATTAAAATCACCATTATCAAAATTATAATGATACTTCTACGATTAATATATGATTATTAAAGTTTTCATATTAGTATTAATCCTATTACGATCATTATAATTACTAATACTTGTTTATTGATATCAATTTATATAGTCACAAGTAGTAAAATTAATGCTATTGTAGGTGAAGAGGCAGAATTTCCCGTTCTCTTTTATATTGATCCTGATATTATGGAAGAAGCTAGATTGGGTGCGCCACTGATATTTGCTTCAAATAATTAATGAATGCAGACCACGTGAATCGGATGACTCTTACATACATCTACTATGAGACTGATTCTGAGATCCCGCAAGAATTTTTACAAATTCCTCACATAAGAGGTAAAATTTTGCAAATCTTTGAAGCTTAATTGCAGAGCAGATGAAGGCGCAAGAAAGTATCAAGCATTGATGCTGCTTCAACCTGATGTAATATTTTTGTACAGCTCATCATATTTTCTTAACTTTCAACTCCCGAGTTACAAACAAAAGTTGCGCTTTATCTACGGCTCATTATGCAGTCTCGAAAAAGATTTGTTTCAATGCCCAATAGTGTAAATTGTAGTGGTCTTAAAGATTTTGATGATATTAGTATAGTAGGGATGTAAGTCATTTTAGGAGGGTGATCATTTAGATGCAACTTTTAGATATCCCTTTGCAAGTGAGCTATCCGGAAACATAATCGGTCGGGTTGATTGTATAAAATTTTGTGCACCTATGCAAAATTTTGATTCTAGCATATTAGAATCAAATACTGATCGAGTTATGATGAATGATTCTGTGCTTCCCGAGGGAGAAAGCGAACCTCTGAATAGCGGCAAATCTTCTCAGTTAGATTCTAGAGCTCGATCACCTTCGTTTAACATGAGCCAAAGTACCGTGCAGAGCTTAAGTTTTGAAAATTTCCAGAATAAGTTGAAGTATGATTGCTTTCCAAGAAATGATTCGCTAAAAATTGAAGACGAAACTACTCCCGATATTTTCGTTTCAACATCTCCGTCATTGATAAGTAAATCGGGATCGCGTCTCACAAAATCGAGATTATCATCATATTCAAATTTAAAACGAGCAGTAGAATTCAGTGATACACAAAATCTGAACATACCTTCTGATTCGCATCTAAAGAGATTAAAGCAATCTAACAGTGACAGACTTCTCCCCAAATCCCTGAATGTATATTCCGGAAAAAATTGCTTAGATTACTACAATAATGTCGAGCCGCCGCAATCAGATCTTCCAAAATCAATAACTACACCAAAGAAAGCAATCATCGGCACAGATGAGACTCTAACCGGTTCAAAGTTCTTAGAACGATATCAAGATTCCAATTCTGCTCCAAAATCATCTTTTACATTAAGCAATAGGCAACACAAAACTGAAGATGATATGTCAGTTGATCCATGTTATTTTAAACAATCAAAGAAATCTCAAACGACATTCAAAAGTTGCAATGATGAATCACTCGAAAATAATTTGAGGGATATTATTTATGAAATGTATGAATTCCTTCAATATAATTTTATTATAATAGAGAAGAACCACCTTCAGATCTAATTAATGAATTTGAAGAAATTAAGAAAAAGGTAAGATTTATAGAATAATTATTTTTTTAGATTGAAAATATTGATAATTTTCAAATTATAAAAGCCACGATGGTATATCTTTATTTCATACAATATATATATAGATGGAAGATGAGACACGTCTGAATGAGAACTTATTAATAATTGATGAAAATCAAAATTCTATACATTCGATGATATCAGAATTAACACATGAAATCAATGACATGGAAATAGAAGTATTGATTTTTTTTTTTTTTTAAATTTTTAAATAGGCACAAAATTTATTAATTAATTTAATGATATTAAAAACAGATTTTCTTATGCTGATTGATCCAGGTACGAATATTTTTATTTTTTTTTATAATTTTTATTATTATTAGAACTCGAAGATTCAATAACAAAATTAATTCAAGAATCAAAATTAATTGAAGATTCAAAATTAATTGAAGATTTTAAATTAATTGAAGATTCAAAATTAATTGTAGATTCAAAATTAATTGAAGATTTTAAATTAATTGAAGATTCAAAATTAATTGAAGATTCAAAATTAATTGAAGATTCAAATTTAATTGAAGATTTTAAATTAATTGAAGATTCAAAATTAATTGAAGATTCAAAATTAATTGAAGATTCAAAATTAATTGAAGATTCAAATTTAATTGAAGATTCAAATTTAATTGGAGATTCAAAATTAATTGAAGATTCAAAATTAATTGAAGCTCTTATATTAATTAAAAATTAAATATTTTAATAAAAAATCAAAAGTATATAATGACAGAATTGAATAATTTAAAAACTAAATTTTTAAAATTATTACATCACAAAGAATATATTGAGTCATCAATTATATTTCAATTTGATAGTATTTTAAAAACTCAACCAAGAAGATATAGAAAAAGATTAAATGGATATGATTATGTATTTCGTCGATCATGGTTTGGGACTAAGTATAAAAAACCATTGTATGGACCCGTTTGGGATACAAGAAAAATTTTTAGAAAATTTAAAAAATTTATTGGCTTTAGAACACCAAAACCCAAAATTTATTGATAACAAACAAATTATGTGGTCAAAAAATAGAAAAAATATTTGTTATTTTTATGATGGTAAGATTTTTAAAAAATAAAATAAGAAATAAAAGAGGAAATTGGTAATTTCAATTATGGTTTGGGACATCCAATGAAACCTCATAGAATACGATTAACTCATGATCTTTTAAAAAGTTATTCTATATTAGACCATTTAGATCAATTGGTACGATTAAACAATTTTTTTTGATGTGAAAATAAATTAGACTCCCGTCAATCTTGATGCATTAGACATATCCAAATTTCATACAAATGAATATGTTGAATTTCTTCAAGTAGTTAATTCTGGTAATCTTCACAATCATACTGAAACATTAACAAAATGTGAGATAAGAAAAAAAAAATATTTTTTCAAAGTTAATTTTGGTGAAGATTGTCCCATTTTTGATGGACTTTGGGACTATTGTAAATTATATTGTGGAGCATCATTAGGTGCTGCTCAATTATTAGCTGATGGAACCTATTTATCAGCTGTAAATTGGTATATTTTTGTTAGTTATTTATTTTGTAGGTCGGGTGGTTTACATCATGGTAAAAAAGAAGAAGCATCTGGTAGTAATAAGAAAAAAAAAACAGAAATTCATCAGGTTTCTGTTATTTAAATGATTGTGTGCTTGCAATACTTGAACTTTTGAGATATTTTCCTCGAGTTCTTTATGTCGATATTGATGTACATCACGGTGATGGTGTTGAAGAAGCATTTTATTTATCTTCAAGGTAAGAAATTTTATATTCACAGAATTTAGAGTAATGTGTGTTTCATTTCATAAATATGGAGATTATTTTCCGGGAACAGGTGCTCTAGATAATATTGGTTTGAAGGCAGGCAAAGGTTACAGCATTAATGTACCATTAGCGAGTGGTATTGATGATTTCGCTTATGAACAAATCGTAGAAAAAGTAAAAAAACTGTAAAAGAAATTGTTAAAAAAACTGTAAAAGAAATTGTTAAAAAAACTGTAAAAGAAATTGTTAAAAAAAAAAAAAAAAATAATTTTTTTTAGGTGCTTTTTCTTGTACAGGAAAAATTTCGTCCAAACGCTATTGTTCTACAATGTGGTGCTGATTCACTTGCAGGAGACAAGCTTGGTTGTTTTAATTTGACATTATCAGGTTTGTTTCTTAAAATTAATTTATATTAATTTAGGACATTCAGTTGCAATACGTCACTTGCAAAAATTAGGTGTGCCATTATTAATGTTAGGTGGTGGTGGATATACTTTACGGAATGTCCCAAAATGTTGGGCAAATGAAACAGCATTACTAGCAGGAATTCAGCTCGAAAATGGTATAATATATTTAAAATTAAATTATTAATAGATATACCTGAAAATACGGAATATCGTTATTATTACGGTCCAGAATATAAATTAGAAATACGTTCTTCAAATTGTACAAATTTTAATACAGAAAATAATCTAACAAAAATAATGTAAGATTTTAATTATTTTTTAAATAATTTTACGATTTTATTTCTATTTAATTTTTTTTTAATTATTTTTTTTTTTTAATGATTTTTTTTCAGAGAAAGAATAAGTGAGAATCTGAATCAATACGTAACTCCATATAGTCCTCAAATTAACATTTCAAGTAAAAAAAAAAATTTAAATAATTTGGATAGATGAAAGATCTCGATCAAGTGATCCATCGCTAAATATACTATTAAAATCATCAGAAGGTAAATAAGGATTATATTTAGAAATTAATAATAAAAAAGATATATAAGATATAAATAATATTGTCCCAAATCATGATGTATAATCAATTGTTTTTAAATGGAAAACCTTAACATTTCGTGCCTAATGCCGACTGCTCTTGAATATTTGAAGAAAGTGTCAACAATTGTCGCTGATACTGGAGATTTTAAAAAGTTAAAAGATTTGGATCCTACAGATGGCACAACAAATCCAAGTCTTTTATTGGCATGCGCTCAAATGCCTGAATATAATCATTTATTGGAAGATGCAATTAATTACGGAAAAACAAAAAAAAATGCTTTTTTGAGTGATGATGATTTATTAACAGCAATTTGTGATAGATTAATTATTAATTTTGGCAAAGAAATATTGAATATAATACCAGGAGTTGTCTCAACTGAAATAAATGCTGAATATTCATTTGATACTGAAGCCTCTATAAAGAAAGCACATAAATTCATTGAAATGTATAAAGAGATTGGTGTCCCAAAAGAAAGAATTCTTATAAAATTAGCAACTACTTGGGAAGGAATTAAAGCTGCTGAAATATTGGAAAAAGAAGGTATTAAATGTAATATGACATTAATGTTTTCTCTTGCACAAGTAAGTTCCCAAAAACAATTTTTCCTTTAAAGGCAATTGCTGCGGGTGATGCTAAAGTACATCTTATATCACCTTTTGTTGGAAGAATTTTGGATTGGTATAAAAATAAATATCCAAATCAAGATTTTAATCATGATAAAGATCCGGGTGTACAATTTGTAACAAGTATCTATAATTATTATAAAAAATACTCATATAAAACTATTATTATGGCTGCAAGTTTTCGTAACATTGATGAAATATTAAATTTAGCAGGATGTCCCAAATTAACGATAAGTCCTACATTATTAAATGAATTGAATGAAAAACAAAATTATCCTCAAATCATACCAAATTTGAATAAAGAAAATGTTATTGATAAAATTGAAATGACAGAATCAAAGTTTAGGTAAAAAAAAAAAAAAAAAAAAATTTTTTTTCTTATAGATGGATGATGAATCAAGATGCCATGGCAACAGAAAAATTAAGTGAAGGAATAAGAAATTTCTATTTTTTTCTTTTTTGAATATCTTAATATTTAGTTCTCTTAAAAAAATTTTTCAACTTATTAATTTGTCTTCGAAACCATCCAGGAGTTATAGGTGAATCAATTGAAGTTATTTGCATTATTTGTATAAAATTGTCTAGCCTTAACACTTTATAATCTTCATATATATAAGGATTTCTTTTAACAATAGCAGGTAATATGCCTGATCGTTCAGATTCTACGTTTTTTAATAAAATTTCATGTTTTTTAAAACCAGGATTGATATAAATTGTTGCCAATGTGGGATCTTCTCTATCAAATCCAAAATGAGTATGCTTCGAAAATTCTATTGCAAAATTTATATTCTCTTTTCCATCTTCGATTTTCCATAGAGCTTTTCTCAACCATTTTGATAGCTCCTTTTGTTTATTTGTTTTTGCTTTACTTGTTTCTAATGGAAATTTTCTTCCTTGAGCAAGTAATCTTCTCGCAATGCTTACTGCTCCTTCTATCGCTTCTGATTTTTCACATGCTTTACATGGACCTCCAATAAGAAATCTGATGGGTGCTAGGAATCTACGATTAATATATTTTCTTAAAACTTTTTTGCAATCAACTAAAATTATTGAAATATTTTCCTTATCAGGATTTTGAGATTGGAAATTTATGGAGAGAATTTTTTTTTTCTTATCAAATGAAAAATACCAATAAGACCAAAATTCCCTTGGGGTCTGGCTCAAAGATCCAAGCGTTTTTTCATTATCTTGATTTGGATTTGGAATCCGAATCTCTAAACTGAATTTTGATCCTCTACGCCATTGAATGGTATCAAATCTTATGCCGATACTCGTCACTATTGGCAATCCCTTGATATCTCCTATCGGTAAATCCTCATCAGGGATATTCCAAATCTGAGGATCTATTGCTAAAAAACTAAATGGGCTCTTATACTTCAATGAAGGTACAACCTCCGAAAATAAAACTCCCACTTCATGTTCTAAATTGCCAGATATTTCTCTTAACAATAATAAAATTAAGAGACGCATTTATTTTAAAATGTGGATTCAACCACATATCTTTGAATTTCAGATACATATTTGCATTTATCAAATTTTCTCTAAAAGTATAAAAAATAAAAAATTTTTTTTCTTTTCAATTATATTACGAAGAAGTTTTTTTGCTTCTAAAGCGCTTGAAAAAATTCGCAAATTTTTTTTTTATTGACTTTATTATTCTTTGTTTCTTGACATTATTTTTAAAGTAAAATTGTGTATTCTGCAATATTCTCAATTTGCCGGATGGTTGCCTAACTTCGACATCAACATCTTCAAATATATAAGGATTATATCTAAGAATTTGAGGAGGTGTATCATCAGAACTTTTCGACTTTGAGATATTTAATAAAATACTTTGTTTTTTTAAGGAAGGATCAATCCAGATTCCTGCTTGTTTAAAATTTGAAAAAAATCCAATATGAAATTGATATCGATAATCGAGTAGATTTTTGATTTCTTCTTTTCCGTTTATGACTTCCCACTCTATTTGCCTTAACCAATGAGACAGTGCTCTTTGTTTATTATCTCTTGCTTTGTTTGTTTTCTGGGGATATATTTTCCCTTGTCCGATTAATCTTCTTGCAATTGACACCACTCCTTCTATAGCTTCAGATTTTTCGCATGCATTGCAAGGACCTCCCACACTTAATTTAAGGGGTGCAAGAAATCTACGATCAATATATTTTCTCAATACTTTTTTGCAGTCAACTAACTCGACAACTTGGTTTTGATTATACAAGATAGAGAAAATTTTTTTTTTTTTGTCGTAAACAAAGTGCCAATCTTTCCAGAATACTATTGATTTGTTTCCCAATACTTTTAAGAGTTTTGTATTTGCAGTCGTTGGAAGTGGAATTCGAAGCTGAATACTGAATGGTGTACCTTGACGCCATTCAACATCTCCGAAATATATTCCTAGACTGGTTACAATCGGCAAATGTTTGATATCTGCAAGAATCAAATCTTCTTTGGATGGCAATTCCCAAGTTCGAGAATCTATACTTAAAAAACTAAATGGATATTCAAGCGATACGGAAGGCTGTACATCTGAAAAAAGTTGTGCAAGAGCATGATTTATCGAAACTATTTTTTTTATTGAAAAAAAAAAAATGATTGAATATTTAAACATTTTTTAGAAATTGTGGTATCCACAGGATCAGAGTTTCCCCGGAACAAAACATGTAGAAATTCAGAAAAATTTTAAATTATTCATTGACAGTGAAAATTTCATTTAAAAAAAATAAAAATAAATATTTATCTTAATATTATTTTATTAAATTTTTTAACAAACCTTTACTTTAAATCAGATTGAATTATTTTAATATTTAATCATTTGAATTTAAAGATTCTTAAAATTCTTTAAAATTCTTAAAATTCTTTATTTTTTTTTTTATATTAATTTGAATATTAATTAATATCCTATACAAATTTTAGAAAGTCATAATCTGTAAAATTTGTTTTTCAAAATGCAAAATTTTGTTTAAATATAATGAAATATTAATAATTATGAATAAATTTAAAGACATTCATTAAAGTTTATTTTTACGATTATTTTAATTAATATCAATAATATTTTATTGAATGTTTTTTTTTTTTACATTGCCTTGTGTGACAACTATTGTTTTAGTATTTCTCTGGAACATACTCAAAAAAAAAAATTTTAAATTCAAATATTAATATGTATTAATTAATAATTTCAGTCTGAACATTAAATTTGATTTTTGTATTTAAAATATGAATATAATTTTGAAATTTAATAATTTGATAGAAATAATTAAAGATTTTTTTTCTATAATATTAAATATTATATTATAAATTTAATTGTAAATATGGGACTTCATAATAAATTTATGATATTTTTCGTGGAAATACAAATTAAGATCATTTAATTTTAGATTATGTTTATAAAAGAATTTAAGCTTTATTTGAGACAATTTTTTTCGAAAAAATTATATTTTTTATTGAAATAATTTTATTTTTAAATGTCGTATAATTATTGTAAAATAAAATTTTCTTACAAATTTTTTAAAATAAAGCAAAAATTCTGCATAATCTCTAAATAAATTGAATCTATTATTTGATTGATACTTTAAATTTAAATCCAAATTTATCCATAAATATTTATTTAATAATTTAAATAAATAATTTTATTCTTCTATATGATGCCTTTGAATTACCTGACTAACTATTTGGAACATTTGATATTTAATTTCTTTAATTAAATCATTAATACTAAGAGAATACGAAATATCTCATTTTTAAAATTAAATCTGAATTTTTATAATTCAGAAAAAAAAAAAAAAAAATATTCATATCGAGCATGAAAAAAAAAAAAAATATTCATATCGAGCATGAAAAAAAAAAAAAATATTCATATCGAGCATGCTTATATCAATTGCAAATAATAATTAATTTCCGGATAAATAATCATTTAAATAAATTATTTAAATAGTTAATATTCATAAAATTAAAAAAAAAAAAATGGGGGTAATACATTTTTGAATAAAATTAAGGATATATATAATGAGAAATTTATTATGAAAAGCATAATATTTTTTTGAATAATTTTTGTAATTTGTGAGACTGTTGTTCAAGCCAACTCGGATTCTTTTCATGGTTATCAGGATTAAATACAAGTATTTGAATTATTCCTTTTTTATTCGTCTCCGACAATCCTAAATGTTCATACAGATAAGGGTTCATTCTAACAATATCCGGCACTGGAATGCTTCTATTTATACTACGTATTAATATGCGCTTTTTTCGATAAGCAGGATGTATAAATATTTCCGCGTATGATGAGGCCAAAATAAACGAAATATGACTTAAATCTGTTCGATCAAGCACCATATCAACATTTTCGGCTCCATCTACAACTTTCCACATTGTGTTTTTTAGCCATGAAAAAAGGATTCTTTGTTTATTTGTTCTTGCTTTACTTGTTTCTAATGGAAATTTTCTTCCTCGTGCAAGTAATCTTCTCGCAATGCTTACTGCTCCTTCTATCGCTTCAGATTTTTCACATGCTTTACATGGACCTCTAATAAGAAATCTTATGGGTGCTAAAAATATACGATTAATATATTTTCTTAAAACTTTTTTGCAATCAACTAAAATTATTGAATTACTTTCTTCCCTAGGATCTTCAGACTGATGTTTAATTGAAAATATTTTTTTTTTTTTTTCAAACAAAAAAACCCAATTGGCCCAAAAATCCCTTGATGTTCTCGTTAAAATTTCGAGAACTTCATTTGATCTAGGTGATAGACTAGGAATGCGTATTTCTAGACTAAATTGTGATCCACCACGCCATCTAACTTTGTCAAATCTTATTCCTATACTTGTAACTATCGGTAACCCTTTAATATCTGCAATAGCTAAATTCTCATCAGGAACGTCCCAAATCTCGGAATCTATAACTAGAATGCTTTTGGGACATTTTAAATTCAATGAGGGTACGACATTGATAAAAAATTCTTTTACATCAGTCGTAATAGATGCCAAGATTTTTTTATTGAGAATTACAAATAAAATATATTGACGTAGATTCATATTAACTTTAATGTGG
Organism: Ichneumoninae sp. B BG-2022a; assembly: GCA_030522725.1. Classification (NCBI taxonomy): domain Eukaryota; kingdom Metazoa; phylum Arthropoda; class Insecta; order Hymenoptera; family Ichneumonidae; species Ichneumoninae sp. B BG-2022a. Next base: position 73,288 of record JAPYZD010000611.1, read on the forward strand.
AATCCACAAAAACAATTTTAGAAAGATAATAACCAATTTCAAAATTTGTTATAACAGTAAGTATTTTTTTCCAGCATATCTCTGCTAGTTATTAAAAAAAAAAAAAAAAAAAAAAAACCTATTAACTTGAATGAGAAAATTTAAAAAAATTCTTTAAACGTTGAAACCAATTTAATTTTTTTTCATAAAATTTATATATGGATTCCTTTTACCAATTTTAGGAATTAATTTTTTGCTTGAAGATATTATTAAAGAAGCCTTACGTTGATCAACTGAAGGATTAACCCAAATCTGTGCTTCATCATTATCAGGCTTAAAACTTATATGATATTTGAATTTACCTTTTAATAATTCATTGATTAAATCTTCTCCAACAATTGTTCTCCAACAAACTCCTTCTAACCATTCAGATATTTTTTTTTGTTTATTATTTCTTGCTAACGTCGTTTTTATCGGAATTTTCTTTTCTCTGTTAATTAATCTTCTTGCAATACTTATAACGCCTTCAATTGCTTCAGAATTCTTACAAGCAGAACAAGGACCTTTACTACGGAAATTTAAAGTGGTAAAAAATCTACGATTAATATATTTTTTTAAAACTTTTTGACAATCAATTAAAAGAATTTGAGTATACTTTTCATTGGGATTCTCAGAAGGATAATAAATACTAAATTTTTTCGTGACTTTATTGTAAATAAAGTGCCAATTTTTCCAAAAATTCTTTGGTGCTTCAATAATTTCTGTTAATAATTTATAACTTGAATCAGTATGTTGTGGTAATCTTAATTCTAATTTAAACATTGATCCATTTCGCCATTTGATGTAATTGAATCTGAGTCCAATACTAATGACTATTGGCGGAATTCTTATGTCTGCAATTGCTATGTCTGTATCTGGAATATCCCATAAATTAGAATCTATAGCTAGAATACTCGATGGTACGTCCCAATCTAAGGAAGGGACAACATCAGCAAACAACTCCCCAACATCAAACTTTGTTAAACTATAAACTCTTGAAAATAAAAACAAAAATATTTTTTTCATACTTGTGGAAACCACAAAGTCAAAAAATATTTATTTATGAAATATAATTTCGATTAAAAATTATTTTAAAAATAATTTATTTAAATAATTGTTATAGAAAAAAATTTGAAAAATTATTATACTAAAATTAATCATGACAAGATAATTTCACTGAAAAATTTTTTTTTTTTTCAATACAAAGTAACAGGCACCTATTCCGCAATTAATCGGTAAAAATAACGGAAATCAAATTTTAGTATTAATTTTCGTTTAATTATATTCTACAGATACTTAAAAAAAAATCTGATTTTTTTTATTAGAATAATTATAATCATTTAAACATATAAAATTAAATAATATCAGTTGTGATATTTGATGTTATCGAAATTTTTTCAAGTTAATATCTAATTTTTTTGTTTTATTTTGGATGAGATTCAAACTTTTTATTTATACATTTCATTTCATTGTCACTTTAAATTAGAAATAAAATTTTGAAATATTTCATTACATGATATATTATTTTTTTATATATTTTATGAAAACCTTTATAAGCAAAGATAAACTTTTGTCAGGTTGTGTTAAAATGAACTATTATATATTAATTTTCTGTCAGCAAGCACGTACAGACACGGAACTATATCATGCATACATGTATAAAATTTAATCAACTTATATTTCCTTATTTTCTTATTATTGATTGGAAGAATGGAATTTTTTTGTTCTCAAAACCTCTCTTAAAAGAATTTCCGCGTAAGCCATGATAATACTAAAATATATTATTAGCTTTCACAGATATTTTTTTTATTAAAAAACTTAATTTAAAATTTTCATACACCCTCTAGCATAAAACCTCATGACTGATCATTTGATTAAGATTCTGAATGTATATTATTGCTAAAAGAGTTTGTTGAAAAGTTTGCCCTTTTTGGTTCTCCCAATTTAAAATAACTGTGATATTTATTTTAAATTTGAGTTTTATCAAAAAAAGTCTGGAAGAATTTTAATACCGATTTATTTTTTTGAATTTAAAATTGGTCATTTATATATAGTATCATACATGTGTTGTTACCCCCTACCGTCCGACTTTATTACTAATCCTTGTAAATAAATTTAACGTGGAAGTTTACCTCCCGCGTGAGTGGATTAAGTATCAACAAAAAAAGAAACTAATAGATTGCGTGCATCCCTATATTCTAAATAGTCAGAGAAATCATCAATCAATATTTTCAAAATATTTTTAAAAAAAAACAATTTTTTTTTGTTCAAGCTAAATTTGAAATTTTTTTTCACTTATTATAAGCTAGAAAACTATTTTAAAAAATGATAAACCATAAAAAAATAATGACGAACTTTGAAAGAATCTACATATTGATATTAATTTTATTTTTTTAAAATTTTTTTGAAAAACAACCATTTCTTTGTTGTATTGTAACATATAAGTAAGGATTAACACAACCAATTTTAGGTATAGGTCGTTGAGGGACTATAGAAAGAGACTAGAAAACTACTAAAGGCCGGACTTATCCAAATTTGAGCTATCTGGATTGAAAGTAATATTGTATTCTTTGATGAATTAATATATTGATTATTGGTTTTCCTAATTTCGCATCTCAACAAATCTAACCAATTAAATAACTTTTTTTGTTTATTATTTTTTGCCAAACTTGTTTCTATAGGAATTTTTTCATCTTTGTTGATTAATCTTCTTGCAATACTAATTACACCGCTTCAGACTTTTTATAAGCAGAACAAGGACCTTTACTAAGAAAATTTAAATTAGTGAAAAATCTACGATTGATATCTTAAAATTTTCTCACAATCAACAAAAATAATTTGAGTATAATTTTGATCATCACAAAAATATCTTGCGTAAAATACCTTTTTATTTCTGTCGTAAATGCCAAGTTGACCAAAAATCCAATGGGACTTCAATAAGTCTTTTCAAAAGTTTATATCTTGAATCTTTTTGTTTAGGGATTCGAACCTTTAAGCTCAATCTTTCACCATTTTGCCAATCTAAAAAAACTTGATACTGCAACTTGGAATGACAGCAGTTCTTTTTATGGTACCTATAGCTATATCTTCTTCTGGGAGTCCCCATAATGCAGGAGTGATGCTTAATATTGTTGAAAGTGTAGATCTATCTACAATGTCTTCGAAAATTTGACCAACTTCTTCATTTAAATGGCTTCGACTTTTCAAAAAAAATTTTATACATTTTTTTTTGTTGAATAAATTTTATGAAGTACTTGGGTCATTATCAAATACTTTTTTTTTTTACTTTATAAAATTATTATCAATCTCATCTTTTTATTTATTTAAAAAAAAAATAGATGATATTAATTTATTAAATAAAATTGATATTAAAAAAATTTTCTTTGGATTAGTTTTTTTTTATAAAAATTAAGATCTTAATTAACTTAAAGTATAACAAATAATTTTTTCTTAATTGAAGTATTTTGATAATATAAAATTGACAACTTAAAACAAAAAAAAATCAAAAAAGCCTTATTCTTATTTTTAATTTATTATTGCATGAATTTCATAGTTACTTTTTATCTTATATTCTTTACTTTTTCACTGTCTCGAAAAAAAAAATTTTTATCTAAAAATATGACTAATCATTTTTGATCAGCTAAAATTCAATACATAAGTCCTTCAAATGATATTCTTATAAGAATGTTTATTTGTAATTAGAAATTGACATAATTGGGACAATATTTTTCCTTTAAATTTTCTAAATTTATACGATCAAGCATTGATAAACTCTTTAGTTTTTATTCAGTAGAACGAAAGTTTGAAGGTAGACCGAGAATTTATTTTTTTTTTTTTTGTCAGGCACAATAATCTGTATAATGAAGCTATGTATATTTTGAATAATATAATTTTGTGAAGAAATCACTTTATGGGAATATGAAAAGAGCATATGCCAAAACATCCGTACGTAAACAAAAAGTGAATTTTTTTTTTAATTAGAAACAAGCATCATTGACAGCTTTTATTAAAACTCCAAGTAAAAATTCAATTCCTGATTCCAGTTACAATGAGGGTAAGCAGATTGGGAAATAGACAATATTCAAACGGTTTCTCTAGTCTCCTCTACAACATCAAGTCCACAAGCTTCAAATTCGAGATATAAGCGATTGAGGCGGACTGTCGATTCAAGTGATGAAGACATAGTGCAAAGAAATAGTATATTGAGCTCATCGCCAACAGATGATAGCGAAAATAAGTCAAGAAGTCCAAAAGCTGACGAAGGGTGATGAAAACCTTTAAATAGGATAATTCTTTTAGAACAGAGTTGTTTAAGATTCAAAATGATGATTTACAGAAATTGACCCTGAATTATACTGGAGCTAATATCAAATCTGCCGTTACACTCAAGCTCGAGCAGGAGATTGCTGAAAAATTTGCCGAATGGGACAAAGGAAAAAATGATGCAGAAATTTTATCACAGTGAGTAACTTCTATGAATCAAGGCTTAGATACAATTTGGTATATATTTAGAGAGGATGTTCAACGTGCTTGGTTGGAAGATTTACCTATCGCTCGAAATTCCAATTATTTTGCGGAGTATATTGATGTAATATGTTTTGATCGAAAAGTTGGCTCAATAGGAAGATCTGAGAAAAGTTTCCCTGTTTGGTTATGGCCAGAAAATATCAGAGGTGAAAATAAAGTTCAAGATGTTATTTCTCAGATAAAAATGGTCATAGGCCAGACGATCCAGCTTATGACGTGTCAAGTTTATGGGTAATCTATGTTACATAAAGAAATTTTGAATAGGTCCCAAAAAAAGATGCAAAAAATATAAAATATGAAGCAAGGCATATGACTCCCGCAATGGAACAATTTTGGGAAGTCAAAAAGGATCATTTTGATAAAATAATTTTTTTTAAGGTAAAATTTTTTTTTTTTTTTTTTTTTTTTTTGTATTTCTGGACTTCGATGGATGGGTAGCGATGAAAAACCGCATGTCGGATTTCCTGAACCTTCTTTACATAGTCAAGCTCAAGCTCTTGTTGATCAAGGCTTCAAAGTCGTTGTCGTAGAACAAATGGAAACTCCTAAAGAATTAGAAGAAAGAAATCGAGCGATGGAATTTGGTAAAAAGTCTAAAGCAGTAAAACGAAATATTTGCGAGGTGTTATCAAGCGGAACTCTAATTCATGCATCGATGTTACCAGCAGACTCCCGTCTATTAATGGCCATAGTATTTTCTTCACAAGTGTGTGTATAACAATTTTTTACAAATTAGCAGATTCCAAGTTCTGAGGCACACGAATCGGAAGAAGAAAATTTGGGACTTTTTCAAAGTCCAAGTCTGGGTTTTGCTTTTTGTGACGTGTCCACCAATCATTTATGGGTGGGTCATTGGAAGCCACCAGCATCAATGAATAAGGATGGTTTGGAGGCAACTTTGAAATGTTTATTCAATCAAACTTCGCCAGTTGAAGTTATAGTAGATCATAATCGTATACCTACGGAGGCTATGAGTTTACTGCGCTTAGTAAGGGACATTCTCAGTACCAAATTTCATTACAGTTGCCCGTGAAACCGCACATCAATATTCATCCATTGACTCCTTACGCTGACAGAAGAAAGTTCTCAGAATTCAAAGAGCTCATTGGCAGTGCATTCAAGGAAAGCGGAGACTCTCAAAAATCTCAAATAGCAGACACAAATGCGGTGAGAATGTGGTCGTCTTTATAGATTGTCCTAGAAAGTTCTTGAAATGATTGAAGGAAGTGGTCTCGAGTGTATATTGGCTATTGTACAATTAGAAAGATATCTGGATACGGCTTATCTATCTGAGAGGTTCTTGGCTTTCTGTAGACTAGAACATTTCAACATATTCGGGTCTGATAATCATATGATATTGGATTCATCAGCATTACGTCATCTTTGCATCCTACAAAGTGCATCTGGTTCTACAAATGGGACATTGTTGGAGTATTTGAAACAAACTATCACCCCAATGGGTGGTCGGCTTTTGAAGCGCTGGCTGGCAGCACCATTAAAGTCTGTCGATAAAATTACTTCGCGTCTTGACGTTGTCGAATGGTTTATAATGAACACTACAAATCTTACAAAATTTAGATCAGCAATGAGCAGCTTGCCAGACTTGGAACGATTATTAACAAAAGTTTGCTCTCGAGGCATTCGAAATTTGAAGGGCGGAGGTGCTGTGTATTTTGATGATGTAAATTCAAAACATTTTGCTGAGTTTGTGAAGTTGCTCAATTCACTCGATTTGACTCAAAGTACTATAGCAAACCTCATAACAAATTCAGTATCTCAATTACCTCAACGACTCGAAGAGTTATGCTGTATTAAAGAATGCAGTCCCAATGGTACTTTACCAGATTTACACTTAGCTATCAATCAGCTGAAAGTCGTGTTACATTGCAAATCTGAAACACAGCAATGGAGTCTTGCAGAGGTAAGTAATGAATTACTTTTAAACAAATGCAGGGTGTTGATGATGAATATGATAATGCGTTGGAAAAAGTTAGAAGTATTGAGACAAAACTGGATGAGTATTTGAAAAAAATTATCAATGAAAATAGGAAATCTTCTGATGCAACTCAAGGATGGGATAAAATAAGGTTTATTCATGCTAAATATCCATATGAAATAGAAGCACCCAAAGAACATCCATTGTGGAAAAGAATTAAGGATTATGATCCTATAGCTAACGATCAAACTTCAAGTCGAAGTGGATTTGTTCGCTTCCGTACAACTGACATATTAGAAATGACGGAACTGCTTGATGATGCACAAAATGAATTGAAATCGAGTTTATTCAATAGCCAACAAAAAATATTTAAAAAGTGAGAAAGTTTAATGAAATTCATACATTCAGATTTTATCTACAATATTATTCTGAATGTTTGATGATAATATCCATTTTAGCAGAATTGGATGTTTTAGCTGCATTTGCTGTTATAGGTGCTGCAGGATGTCAAAATCTTGGTGGTCATGTACCATTAAATGAAGTTATGTGCAGGCCTAAATTTGTTGAATCTCATCAAAATATTTTTCCAATTTTAAGAATTTTAAATTGTCGTCATCCTGTAATTGCTTCAACTTTACCAATTGGCCAAAATTACATTCCAAATGATGTTCGATTAAATGATGGTAAAAAATTTTTTCTTTATTTTTTCTACCAAATTAAAACTCTAATTGAAAAAAAAAAAATTAATGAGATCTTCTTTGTTTTTGAATCATTAATCTTACTTTTTCTTCAGAAACTAAATACTCATTTTTACTCGTAACGGGTCCAAATATGGGAGGAAAATCGACTTTATTAAGACAAACATGTATAGCAGTGATACTTGCTCAAATTGGATGTTATGTCCCAGGTAAAATGTTTCAACAAGTAGGATATTATTTCAGCATCTGAGTGTTTAATTTCTCCTGTTGATCGTATTTTTACTCGAATTGGAGCATATGACTCGATACTTGAAGGAAAATCGACATTTTATGTTGAATTAGAAGAGACCGCAATTGCCTTATCAAATGTAAGGATATTTAAAAAAATTTATACTTATTATTATTTTTGCAGGCAACTTTAAATTCATTAATTGTTTTTGATGAACTTGGAAGGGGAACATCTACAGCTGAGGGTTCTGCAATAGCCTTAGCTGTTGCTGAGTATATATCAAAATCAATACAGGTAAGGATTAGAGATTCAATTTAGTATGCAGTGTCGAACGCTTTTTTCAACTCATTATTATCTTTTGAATGATGAATTACAACAAGAACCAAACGTTTGCCCTGTTCATATGGCAGCTACATTTGAGGAAGGTTCTCTTAAATTTTTATATAAATTAGTTACTGGTGCATGTCCCAAGTCCCACGGGATTCATATAGCACGATTAGCAGCTATATCATCTAAAATTGTTGAGTAAGTGAAATTAAATTTAATAAAATTTAAAAAAAAAAAGGGCGGCTAAAATAAAGGCAGCGGATTTCGAAACTAATGCAACTAAGACTCACAGTCTTGCCCGGTAATTTGTTATATGATGAAATTGATTAGACTCAAGTATATGATACAAAAGATTTATGACACTATAATTTCGGGAGAAGAAATTTGGGACTATCTATACAAACAATTGATTGGAATTTTTAAATAGATTTAAAGCAAATTTTTTTTAACCTTCTGTTTTGTCCCAAGATGGTTTAAAATTAAGATTTTTTTGATCTAATTCATCCTAAAGTTGAGAGATATATTATTCATAATAAATAATATCTTACTTTCAGACAACGTTTATATATATCAAATTCGTTTTTACATATATCATTCATGTTGCCTTCAAGAAAATAATGTCGATACCAATGATGGAAACATTTATCATAAATGATCTTTTCATCAATACAACTTTTAATCTGAAAACTGTAAAATTTCGAAATCACTTGATATTTCATCATAATGTAAAAATTAATAAATTTATTTTACAAAAACAATGGAATTTAAAAAGCTCACTCCTTCATTTGACATTTGACCTGATATTAATAATGTGCCTGGAGCATCATTATGAAGGTAATAGAATTTAGAATACCAATGCCATTAACACCTGAGGTAAAAAGAAATTTCAATTTATAGCTTAAATTCAGCAGTATCATATCTGTCAATTATACATGGTTGCTGAAGCATCCCTTGAAGAAACAACAACTTCAAATCGTAAAGATGGTGTACAATGTCTCATAAATGAAGCTTATGACGATCCAGTTTTTGGAAAAGGTCAATACACTCATAAACGGATATCAATTGCGGGGTAGGATGTGAGTCCCATTTTAAATTAAAAAAAAAATTTTTTTTTTTCTATAATTCAGTAAACTACCGGAATGGTTAAGGAATTTTGTCCGAGAAAGTTGGTTGACATTTGACGAAAAATCTTGGAATTTATATCCACGATTAAAAACATCATATGAAGTATAGATTACAAAATTTTATATTTTTTTTTAAGAGTAATTTTATGAGGCAAATGCAATTTACAGTAGAAAGTTATCACAAAATTGGTATTAGTACTGAAATTAATGTAAGATAATTTTTTAAATAAATTTTCAAGGCGTTGAAATTATCTCCTGATTTATTAAGTCAAAGGCGTATTATTAATCTTGATGTTGTAAATGATCCCATCCCAGAAAAAGTATAAATAAATTTTTTCAAAAATATATTATAGGCTTATAAATCAAGTGAAGATCCATCTTATTTTCAATCACATTTAAGTGGTATGTTTAGATTCTTTTTTTTAACACAAAAAAGGTTTAGGACCCTTAAATTCTAATTGGCTCTCATGTATTGAAATACCGAAAATGACATGTTACAAAGTTTTTATAATTGATATTCCAATAGGATGGGGTATTAGTAATAGAGTAAGTTCATTTTTTTTTTACCAAGTTTTAAATCGTGGCAATTTATAAAAAAATTGCTTTTTTAAATTCATTTTATATTTTAAAAAACCTATTTTTTTTTATAAATAATTTTTTTTTTTATTCTTAGAAACTTGATTTTTATTTTTTGAATGTCTCGAATTTTTGAGATGGAATTATTTTGTATTTTAAAATTGATTTTTTTTTTTTTATGGAATTTAAATTTTCAAGTGAAATTTTTTTTTTTTTGAAATTAGGTTTGAAATATTTTTCTAGGTTGAAAATTGGGTAATAGAAGCTATACGAGATATGCTCCTTATTTATCATAGACGTGCTGTATGCTGGATGGTAAAAAAAAATGTTTGATTTAAAGAAATTTCAACAGGATAGATGGTTTGATTTAAGTCTTAATGATATGAGAATTTTAGAAGATAAAGTCAAAATAGAATTAGATCAAGTTAAGTCACAAAAATTTGAATTTAATTTTACTTATAGTTATGGATTAAAAAACAAGAAGAAAAAGAAAACGGTGTTGAATCTAAACGAATTGCACGTGATCTTATAATCTCACCAATTGAAACTCTTAAAAAAAATAAAGAAAAATTAATTATTGAAGAAAAATTTATAAATGAAAAAAATTTAGGTAAAAATTCAAAAAAAAAAAAAAAATTAAATAGAAAATTATATGATAAGTTTTACGGGTGTTATATATAAATTAAGTAAAGGATTTTTTAATACTTTTTGGAGCAAAAAGTTAATAAAAATAAAAGGAATACAATTAGAAATATGTTCCGATACTCAGGTAAATTTATTACGGTTAATTAAAATTAATAGGAAATAATTTCAATCTTAAATTTAAATGAATCTTCAATTATATGGATTGATAAAAATGTTTGTTTTAGTAATCATTCTTTTACAATAATACAAGATTCGAAAAAACAAATAATTTTGAGGTGAATAAATTTTTTTTTAATATTTTTTTTTCAATAGTGGTAAAACATCCGTTGATTCTCAAAAGTGGTTTTTATTATTAAAAATTATATCAACTTTTAAAATTTCTACAAAAATTCAACCAAATAATGCGAATATATTATTTTACGACAAATATGATAATAATATTATAAAACAAATTCAATTATTAAAAATAATATTACAGGATTTATCGCTCGAAACTATATCTCAAAAATAATTTAATCTCATTGAATTATATAGAACTGGTTAATTATATGAAGCAATTATTTTAGTTTAAAAAAAAAAGTTGGTATTATAATTTGTCATAAATTATGATAATATTTATTATAAGATTAAATCCTTATAATATTAATTAAATTTTTAAATAATCAGTTAATTAAATAATGTTCTATTTACATTCTTAATACTTTTCTCGCTTAATTTATATAGACTCAATTTACCTCATAAAATTATCAATCGAAAAAAAATTTTAACTCCCGACTTAATATTTAATTCAATATTATTTGTTTACTGCATTCCATACAAATAAATATTCTTAATATAAAAAAAAAATTTTTATTTCTAAAAAAAAATTGCATAAGTGTGTTTTATACAAAAGAATTGGGACTACATCGGAAAAATAAAATTTAAAATTTTTTTGGCTCAGAATAAATTTATTTTAAAAAAAAAAAATCAGAGGGAGTTCTATTGTTGAAAGATAGTTTAATGAAATGAAAAAGTTTTGGAAATAAAAAGCTTAGTCTTAAAAAAAGTTAAAAATTATTTTTTGATCTCTGTTTCTTAAGATGCTGTTTTATCAATAAAAAATATATTAAGCATAAAATAACAAAAAACTTTAATTTATGAAGTAGGAGAAATTCTTTTAACAATATTTCTATGAATATAATGGATTATTGGGCTGAAAGCATAATTTCATCTTTAAACTTACTTTTGGATCAGCAAATAAACTAGAAGTATCTCTTTGCCCACTTTGTCGATCACCAAACAAATTTGTTCCTGTCCCAGTAGGTTTTTTTTCTATTTTATTGCTACTTCTTAATCCCCATAAATTCCCCATTCCAGCTGCATGTTGTTGCTGCTGTTGTTGTTGTGATGGTTGTTGTTGCTGTGGGAGATATTGTTGAGGATATTGGCTTGAAGATGATAAATGTCCACCTTGTGGTGGATTCCCTGGTTGTGACCATTGAGCCTGTTGTTGTTGATGTTGTTGCTGTTGTTGTTGTTGTTTGCTAAAATTACTACTCTCCTTCTGTCCGGCATGTAATTGAGCTAGATCACTGTCATATAAGTCATCGAATTCCGTGACTGCAAGAGCTGCGATATTCGGATCCCTGATTGAATATTTTTTAATTTATAACTCACATACCGTTGTAGGACATGAGAAGCTTTCTTAAATGTTGTTATCTGGTTATTAAGATTAGCTCGCTCTTCTATTATATGCGGTGGTTCTCCAAGCAAACCAGAGAGTTGTTCAGCTTTGTTTAGATCATTATATAGCTCGAATTGTAATTTGTCTTGAAGTTGTCGAACTAAAAAGCAGCCTATTATTTTGGGCACCTAAATATGATGAAGAGTAAAAAACTCCACTTACTGAATCGCGTATATTACGTAAAACAATAGCAAAATAAGCATCAAGACGATCTCGAATTTCTTTGATAAACGCGGCTATGATTCATCAAACTCAAAATACTTTAACTTACAACTATAATGTGTACGCTTCTTTTCACCACTACCAACAAATGCTTGAGCTACCGCGGTATGCAGATTATGAAGTGCAGCTACAGCTACATTTCTTGAAAAAAAAATAGACAAATTATTATTGAGAAAAAAAGAATATTGTCATATAGTTACCCCTGAGGTTGTGCTACAATGATTTCAGGCTGTTGAACTGGCTGACCGTCAGGATTTAAAGATAAAGGTCGACCTGATTTATCTGAAGAGAAATTATTAAAATTTTCTTCTATTTAATTTTTAAGATTTTTCATTTTTTTTTGGTATTTACCAAATTGCTGCTGTGCTTTATTATCATTCATAGGAAGCATAGATCCATGATCAGTTAAATATAGTGCATCATTCGTGAACAAGTAACCTTCAAAAAAGAAAAAAAAAAATTATTTTAAAAAATACCTGTTTCCGCTGCAACAATATTTTCTAAAATAATACGTGTATTTTCCTTTTCACGTAAAAAAATTTGTCCGGATTTTTCTAGAACCTAGTAATAAGAATAAATCAAAAATAAAAACATCTACCTCTTCGGAAAGTTTTGGAAATCTTCCAAAAACTCTATTGGCAACAGTTTGAGAGAGCAATTCAAGTGATTGAGTAACTCTATCTAAACAATCCATAACAGGAGCAGAAACTTTTCTTAAATGTGGAAGAATAAGATACTCAAATGTATCAGGTGAAGGGAATCCCGGTAAAGAATCTCCTTCATGCATCCTAACTGCAAGATCAATATCGTAATCGGATAAATCTTGGGTCACATTCGTAACTACAAATTCTTGTAATAATTCATTGAATATTGATCTAATTTGTGCTCCACTTGTTATATCTTGCTAAGGAATTTGAAAAGGAAAAAATTTATCTCTTACGCTTTCAAAATATGATTGTATTTTCTTATCAAATTTTCCTCTTATAGTGTTACGAAATATTTCACAATAATCAGTGATCATACTCCACATTAATTGTACTTGTTCCTGAGGGTCGCTTGGTACTCCCGTACCCAATTCATCTAATCGTTGTTGTACAAGTCGCATGCGGGTGCTAAAAGATTATTCAAATCAAATATTTGTTACCCTATTTCTCTTTTTATTTCAGGTAGATAAGTCTTAATATGTCGGAATAATACACGTGTTAATTTATCCACAAGGGCTTGAGTCCCAGTCATATGGGGGGGTAATGATCGATATATCGGATGCGTAGAAAAAAAAACTTTCTCTTCCTTTAAAAAAAAATAAAAAAAAAAAGTTCATACCTTCAAAGTTTCTTGGATCGTAAGTTTATTATTTATATCTGCTTGGCTACGATTACGGACTCCAGTATAACCCAAGCGTAATGGAACTTCTTCACCATGTAACATCCTAGAGGCATCTGTACCTTTGTCCATTAAATCAATCTATGGAAAGTAACTTAGGAAAAAATCAAACCTTTGTGATAACCCCAATTGTTCTGATCCCTTTTGGATCAACTCTTCTTGCTAATTGTAATGCATCGGATGTTGACATATCAGCATTTGCTGGAACGACTGCGAGTATAATAGTTCGTGGATCTTGAGCGTAACGAGCCGCCATTCCTCGTGTTAAACGCTCAATATCATCTGTCTGATCACTACCTTTGAGTGGGACTCTAAAAGTTTAAAAAAAAAAAAAAAGTTTACCGAGTAATTCCCGGCAAATCAATAAGAGTTAAATCGGGGCATCTCGAGCTATGTACAGTTAGTATTATTGGATCATCAACAATTCCCTTATTTTTTCCTGATAAAAAGTTAAAAAAAAAAATTTTTTTCTTACCCGCAACTTGTTCTGTAAAATGATCAATAGTTGCTTTGACTTCGTCAAAATTTGTATATTTCTTATTTTTATTAACTTCAAAAACAGCCCAAGAATTTTGATTATCTGAATCAGCTTAATGCAGCATAAAATGAATTTAATCTTACTTACTATCAGGTAAATGAACAAGTCTTAATTCTAATGGACGTCTAGTTACAATGCCTTCACCCCTTGGCAAAAAATCCATTCCTACAATAGCCTCAAGAACGGATGATTTTCCAGCACTTTGAGTCCCAACAACGCATATACGTGGTAAATTTATGTATTGGTGTAATCCTACATCTCTCAATTCATCCTAACGGAATAAAAATATTTTAAAATAACTTACAACTACATTAATTAATCGTCTTAAATTTTGGTACATTAGAGAATCGTCTCGTGACATTGTTTAAAATATGGTTTACCACATGTGCCTTCAGAAAAAAAAAAAAAGAAAAAAAAAAAAAATTAATGAAGCAATATATTATAATTAATATTACTTTTGGTTTCTAAAATTTCAATATAATTATTTATATCTTTGTGTGTTTTAGTTAATTTAACTTTATTTCTTAATCGTTCTGTTTCCCTAAAAAAAAAATTTAAAAAAAAAAAAGATAACTTACAAATCTATTTTTATCCATTGTTCTTTTAATTCTTCCCATTCAGCTTCTAATCGACGTCGAAAAGAAATAGCTAATTTTTTTGCACCATCAAACCCAAAATATCTTGTTCTAATAAATTTTTCATTTTTTAACGACATTACCGAAATATTACTTGACAATTAACAGCAAAATTTTTTTCATAATTTGTTCTTTTAAATTGAACATAAAATCCTCCTGTAGGATGCCATCTTTAAAAAAAAAAAAAAAAAAAAATTTAATTTACCTTACTCCTCTTTCATTACAACGATAATCTAATAAATTTAGTTTTGATATAATATCATAATCCTCTTGAGATTTACTTCTAAATAATTTTCTCAATGGACCAGATGATAATAATGATATTGGTAATGGTTGATAATCTAATATAATTAATTAAAAAAAAATTACTCAATGATTTTGGGACATAATCTGTTTGCTTTGGTTTAATTAATTGATATAAATGTCCTTTAAAAAAATTTTCTTAATTTTTTTCTTACTATGTTTTTGTCTAATTGTTTTTTTTGATGCTTTATTCAAAATTGATATTTTCAAAAATAACATTTATCAGGTACTATATCAATCAGTATATAAACTAAAACCGCTAAAATATTTTCTTAATGTTGATCTTGATCCAGGCTATGAAAATACAATGTCGTAAAACATTTTTTTTTTTAAATTTTTTAAAAATATTTTACCTTTGTAGCAATACAAGTCGGAATATTCTCAGGTTTTTCAATCCATAATTTATGTAATATTTTTGCTTCATTCAATACATCATGTAAATCTAATAAATCTCCTACAAAAAAATCTTTTTTTTTTTAAGTATTTTTACTTTCAGAATTAATAGAGAGTACAATTTTTGTCATTGAGTCCAAATTTTTGAGATACTCTTGAACAAACGGATCATCTTGGAAATCATGAATGGCAGCTATACTTTTAATGAAATTAATTATAAAAAAGTCTATACCTTGCATGACAACCTTGAGCTATTATAGCTCCTAAAGGCCACGATAAGCTTTTACATAAATCATTACGAATAATGATATATTGAACAGGTAACATTAGGCTCAGGTATAAAGAACTATTTGAAAAATTGGAATTCAATCTTGGAAAATTGAAAAAAAATTAATCTATGCATTCATTATTTGCCAACTAGTTTTCCTAATAAACCAAGTAAACGAGGTGCGCTTTGTGCTACAGAAACGGGAGTTACGCTATTTTTGTTTGCATCAACATTTTGTGAAGATGTCTCTCGAGCAGCCTTCTGCCACGTTGACTCAATACTTTAATGAGGAAGAAACTATTAATCAAACAAAAGTCTCACTTTGTGTGACTGTTTGCAGCAGCTGCAGCACGCGCAGCTACTGATGCTGCCGCTAGAGCAGAAAGAGGCGCCGCATGTGCTCGTGATACACAGATTGAGAAATCCGGCGTGGCAACAGCAGCAACTTGTAAATCATGTCCTATTCCAGTAGTTGTGAATATTGTGGGAAATTCTTCAATAAAACTAACGTCAAATAAAGACAAAGAAAATAATTTATTTCTTACGCAATAATATTTGGGAAACCAAGTAAATCTGCTTTCAATGGAAAGCCATAAAATTCTTGAAAAATCTCCTATCAAAATTCATCTATTACAAATAGTACGTACTTCTATTGAACTCATAGAAAGAGATTCCGCTTCACAGATCAAATGATGGAGAGCTTGGATTATTAAACAAAGGCACGTGTCTGGTAAATCATCTCTTCCTAAATTTGATTTTGCCAATTCCGTTTCAGCATTGTCTTCTAATTGACGTTGTTGACTTTCTGCTTGAGTTCGTCGAGCTGAACGATGTAAATCTTTGAGATTATCTTTCATTATAAACTCCATGTTGGGTGCTAATGATATTTCCGTTCTGTCCCATGATCGCAAATCCGCATCACATGTTGGAGTTGTTGGAGTCGGACGCATCAATAGAAAATGAGGACAAGAGTATATAAATAAACGTAACTGAAAGGGCCCAGAGGGGAGACTTGTTCGCATCAGATGACTGTCAGTATAATGTCTAAATTTCTCACTTACGGTCCTATAGAATCGATACAGAAAAATGAAGTTAATCGATTTGCGAGAAAATCCATTTCCGATTTGTGCTACTGAAATGAATTATTCATGTGCTTACTTCTTTGACGAAGAAAACACGTAATAACCAAAGTAACTCTGCTTCTCCTGTCAATTGAGCTTCTGATATATTCCCAGGATCCCAGCCAGGGATTGTGATGACAGGAGCGGGCACAGAAGCTGGACGGGTTGGTCGAGCACCAGTTGTGGAAGCTATAACAGAAAACATTCCTCTCTGAGTATGATATACGTACTTAATCTAGACGTTCCACCACTACTACTACTTCCACCTCGTCGTGGATTTTGAGTTTCATAGCCATCTACGATTTCTTTAAGGATTTCCTTAAATCGATCAAACTAATGATAAAGTCTATTTTCAGACAATCAAACATACTTGTTCAGAAGTATCATACTTTACAAAAAGATGAACCGGCTCATCAGGCCATTGTGACGTTGGCTATTGTGAAGTTTCATGAAGATAAAAGAAATAGAATACTACTCACTTGTGAGCAGCCTTTGCCTCGTAGTTGTACAGTGCAACCTGATCAAGAATGTATATACTTGACTCTTACCGCTTGCTTGCATTTTATTATGGTTCATCCCTCTAGTTCCGATTAAAACAGATGCAGGTCTAATATGGGGAGGAAACAATCCATCAACATAGATCTTTTGAGAGAATTTCTGAAAAATTTAATATTATTTTTTTACACTAACTCTTTCTCTAGCGGCACTTTCAAACATTCGTGATCCTACTTCCGGTCTTCTTTCAGCGCTTCGTCCTGACATATCCCAATTAGTTTCTGTCATTTTCTGACACCCGACTGACAAAAAAAATCGCTATAAATAATTTATTGATGCGTTCAAAAAAACATTGGTGCGGATTGCTCATAGAGCAGGTTCGCCTGAAGGCGCAGTAACAGCTCAATATTGAATACTTTGAATGACTATAAGTCTATGTGAAGAACACTGAATCTCATGATTTTGTTCAATAGACTTGTTCTCATATACCTGTTCAATGTATCAGATTTCATGATTCTGTACAGTGGACTAATTGTCAGATAATGAGCAAAATTTGAATGTAATAGATACTATATCAAGATAATGAATAAAATGTATATGACAGTTATAACTATATTTATAGAAACAACTTGTGTGCTCAGTATCGCATCAAGTTCAAGAAGAAGTAGCATCAAATCTTTGTGTTATTGAATATCATCATACAGTATTGGCGTGTCAAGAAAAGCCGCACCAGTAGCCACTCCTCCTTCCAATGTCTCAGAATCCTTAATATGTACGCGCATTATCAAATATACAGATAAAATACCTTTGTGCGTAACAAAAACCCAGCATGACAATGGAGGAGTTTCTCCTTACCATCTCTATAATGGAACTTATTTTATTTCAAATGACATACGCAAGATGTAATCCGAAAGTGCCAAGTTCCGATATGCACTTTCGTGGTTTGAAAAAAGGAAATCCCTGCTTTAAGGTTATCGATATTTGTTGAGTTGGACGAATTTTTTCCATAAGAATATAACAGTCACCATTTCCGATTCCATTTGATAGAATTCTATTTAATGCGATAACAAGATCTGTAAGCTATAATTTATTATACTACATTTACCATTTCCGTGTAGATTATTCAAACCACCTTCTCTTTGAGGTTTTAGTATATAAGACTCAGGCTCCTTAAGATTTATTAAAAAATAGAAAATAAATTACTCTTAAAGCATCTTGAATCATTTTCATAACATCTGGGTTAATATTAAAATCAGAAGGGTCTACTTGTTTCATAAAAGTTTGGGACAACACATTTCGATCTTCTGCAGATGATAAACACAGTGCAAATTCTTCTGGTTTGCACCATGTCGCTTGAACCTAAAGAAGGGAAAAAAAAAAAATTGTTTTACTTTTTTGACTCCCGCCAAATGTGTTAATATATTGGGACATTTAACAGCATCGGACATTTCGAGTATCTCCCGCATTAACCATAAACTGTTGTCGATATAATTATAATTAAATATATTACTTGTAAATTTTGTCTTCAAAATCTATAGGATCATAACAAGACCTATAATATATTAAACTAATTTCACAATAACCGTTCAGAGATTCATGCTGAATGAAAAGTCTTCCTTTTTGAGATTTTTTTTCTAATGTATTCCCATCCTTATCACGTAATTGAACTGTTTCATTTTTGAAAAACCCTTCAGCTATCTCATTAAGTGTTCTATGAAAATAAAAAATAAAAAACAGTTTACAGTTTTATGGTGTAAATAGATTTATTATTTAATGCATATTCAAAATGACCTTGATCAATTATGTTACGTTCTGATTGTCTAACGACAAAAAGAATACAAGTTCCCAATTTATCATCTGTTTGGCAAAATGTTTTTTTTTTTTTTTTCACTTACTCATTAATTCATTTTTTTTTTGTTTTCTAATATAAGTCTCATGTGTTACTATCATTGCCTTTTTTTTTATTTAAAAAAAAACACTTACATCAACAATTTTCTCTTTACAATAATTTACTGGTAATATCTGATCACTTGGATCGTTACCGTTAATTTTACGGATCATTAGTCTATCATAAATTTTTTCATAATTCTTTATAATTACTTATGCAATTCTCGGAGGGGTGCCACTAAACCACCAAAACTCAATGAAATTGTATTTAATTCAACCTTAAAAAAGAAGGAAAAAAAAATCGTGCTTACCTGCTTTAATTTATTTTTTCCATTATGAGCATCAATCATATAATCAGACCGAATTATGATTAATCTTATATCCTCTTCAATATTCTGTATGAATTTTTTTTTTTATTTAAAATTTTTTTTTTTATAAAAACTTCTTACCCTTTGGGATTCAAGAGTTCCGTAAACATTATTGGCTATATTCAGCATTTGCTGTGTAAAGCCAAAATCAAGTTTTCCAACACTGAATATAAAAAAGGTGAGAAAAAAAAAAAAATTTTTATAACTAGAAGCCTTACTCAGTCAATATTCTTGTGAGCCATTCTTGATTTTGTGTCAATCTATCAATAAATTCTGCAAATATTGGACTTATTCTTTCAGCTAGCTCCATACAACTACGAGGTACCTAATTTCTTTCAATGTGGAAATAACATACGGGAGTTGGCATTATAGAGTAAGGAGCTAAACATGCAGATAAGTATTTATCACCATCAGTTAACATGGACAAACCATTTGTCCATCCAAAAATAGTTGCTAACTGTAAAACATCATTGTAAAAACGACACTTATTAATTAATTCTTTATTAGAAAATGGTGTTTCAGTTAAATTACAATTTTCAAGAAATCTTTGACTGAAAGATAATATATCTAAATTTGACTCCATTTATTTGTTTTCCTATTACATGGTTAGCTCTGCTCCTGTTGTAAGTATAATTAGAGCTCAACAAAAAGATGATAATTATTGTGATCACATTTTTGAAAATTTAAACAGATTATTTGAAAAATTAGTTCCCTTCTTAAAAACTCGACAAAATTTTGATATAAAATATTTTAAATCAATTTTAATTTTAATATCAGAATTAATATATTATTATCTATCAAAAATTAAAACAACACAAACATTAGGTGAAGAAAAATTTTTTGTTTATACTGTAAGAATTTTTTTTCTTCTTATATTTTAAAGGCAATAAAAGATCATAAAAATAATAAATTTATTAATCCAACAAAATTAAGACAATTTATTGCTATAATTTTACTATGCAGTTCAAGTTATATATTTAAAATTTTATCTTCGTAAGTTATTTTTAAATTTTATAATAAGATTCAAATTTAAATTATTTCAATTTATTCCAATAATTAAATCTTTAAATCTTGCTCTATTCTTTTTAACTGGTAAATATTTTCTTATCTCTAAAAGGTAATTATAAATTTTTTTTTTTTAAATTTTTTTTTATTATAAATTTTTATAGATTAACTAAATTAGATACAATATGTAACTCTAGTGATGAATATACAAATCCCAGTATTTTTTATAAATTATTTGGTATTTTGTTATTAATTCAAACAATAATAAGCGTTATTAGAAATACCACATCATTATTTCTTGGATTAATACAGAAAAATAATAATAAAAAAAAAAAAATAAAAATAAATACAAATTTTATTGATATGTCTGAGATGTTACTTTTTCCAGTAAAACAACAATCAAGCCTAAAGTGTACATTTTGTTTGACAAATGATTTGAATTGTCCTACAGCTGCTGCTTGCGGACATATATTCTGTTGGTTATGTATACTTGAATGGTGTTCAGTAAATCCATTATGTCCATTATGTCGGTAAGTAGTACTATTCTTGATTTAATCCAAAATAGATATCCCTGTGTTCCACAACAACTAATACCACTTAGACATTATCAATCAAGTATTTGAACAGAATAATGAAAAAAAGAATTAAGATTTAATAATTTGATTGATTTAATTGTTTTTCAAACAACATAATAAATTATAATTCTGAATTATTATTAAAATATAGAACATTAATTTCATGAATTACGGGAAATCATACTTTTAAAAAAATACATTTCTTAAAATTAATATAAATTTGAGATGTCTTTTGTAATTATAAATATTTATAACATCACATTTCTGAAAACATAACAAAAAAAATAATTATACAAATTTTTTTTTTTTTTTTTAAATTTTTTTTTTTTAATTATAGACTATTTAACGCTTCATTCAAAGCAGAAATGAGATCCTGAGCATCCTCTAAACCACAACTTATTCTTACTAAACCATCAGTAATTCCAACCTGAAAAAAAAGTATGTTTATGAAATGGAAAAATTATGTTACCTTATCTCTATCTTCTTTTAACATATTTGCATGAGTGAATACTGATGGACATGTTATAATTGATTCACAAGCTCCTAGATTTTCGCATAATGTCCATGGGCGTTTAACCGAATTCATAAGTTTTCTTCCTGCATTGGTACCTCCCTTAACTTCAAATGCAATCATTCCACCATGTAAGCCATCTTTATGTTGTATCTCAGCAATACTTTTTTGTGGATAGTTCTTTAATCCTGGATAAGCAACAGTTTGAACTTTTTCATGACTTTCTAAAAATTTGGCGATTTTCATTGCTGTTTCAGATTGTCGGGTGACACGCAAAGGTAATGTCTTTATGGTTTGTAATGTATGAAACGCAATTTGCGGTGTCATAATATTTCCGAAAATATTGCGTTGAAGATGTATAGAATCATAATGTTTCTGATCAGCCATTACTATAGCTCCCCCTACTGAGACATTATGACCATCATAATATTTGGTTGTACTCTGCACAACTATATCTGCCCCGAATTCTAATGGACGTGTTATGCAGGGTGTCGCAAATGTAGAATCACAGATATGGATAGCATTTATTGATTTGGCTATTTTGCTTATACTTGCAACATCGCAAATATGCATTACTGGATTTGTTGGTGTTTCGGAAAAGATAACGCGGGTATTTGGCTTTAAGGCAGCTTCAATATTTTTTATATTACGCATATCAACGTAACTAAATTCAATTCCATATTTTGCAAAATGAACACGGCAACATCTAAGATTGTTCATATGTGTGTTTTAAGGAGAAATTATTTACCTGTTTGTGCCTCCATAAGAGCATTCCGTTATAACGCAATGATCTCCCGGATTCAGAAAAACTGTTAATGCAGTTATAGTTGCTGCCATTCCAGATGAAACGCATACAGCATCACATCCTCCTTCAAGACATGCTATGCGTTTTTCCAAAACTCGAACCGTAGGATTATTCTGTCGTGTATATGAATAACCTAGGGATAGATAGTCTTCAACAGAGGGCTGTACAAAGGCTGTGCTTTGGTATATCGGGGTCAAAATTGAACCTGTAACTGGATCTGGTACAGTACCACCATGTACTGCTAAAGTAGCCATTGACATATCTTCTGTTGTCCAACTTGACAACTTTGAATCATCTTTGCCTGAATACATGTGTTTAGTTAGACCTGGCATTCTTTTTTTAGAAAGTTAACTTTAAATTATTATTATTATTATTATGTCTCTGACGGACTGCATGCATGTCAATATTTTAATTCTGATCAGTTTAAATCTCATTTGTTAATTATTTTTCTGATTTAAATAAAAATTAAAAAAATAAATTTTTTTTTTCATTTTATTTTTCCGAGAAAGTTTTTTTTTTTTTTTCGAAAAATAATTTTTTTTCCAGTCACACTTTTTCAGATTCTTAGTCACAATGTTTTTTTTTCATAAATTCTCTCATCTAGTTTTTGATATTTAGGTCAGAAAGTTAAGAGATTAAAATTCTAAATAAGTTATTTTAAGAAATGATTTTATAAGATTATTTCACATTTAAATTTTGCAATTATTTAATTTTACTTTGATATTTGTCTGAAAATAGAAATTTTCAATTTCAAAATAAATTTAATTTTAAAAAAAAAAAAAATATTCATTCTCTTATAATGTTAAATAATTTATGTTAATTTTGAAGTCCCAAATATTTTTCATATACTATTAAAGTTCTCCTAAAATAAATGAATAATATATTTAAAACCTTTTTGAGAATACAAGCTGTGATACATCGGAAAAAAATGCTGTTAAATTTTTGGAAAAGAAAATATCTATTTTGATTTTTTTTTGACTGAAAGAGAGATTAGATAACCATGAAAGAAACACATTTGAATTAAAACTCTGTGACTGTAATACTTCAGTCAAATAATGTTTTTAGATGGTATCAACACAATCATTGATAAGCTGGCTTAAAAATGATTCATATGACGGGTGTCAAAAAATTTTGAAACATTTTTTTGATGAATTGAGTGTAATTATATCTACAAATTGCAAAGATGAAAATATAATTAATTATCTCAGTACATGCCCAATTCCATTTGAAGTAAGTAATTGAAGGTTATAAAAATATTATTAGAAACAGACAATTTTATTTATGAACCATGGTCCTTGTCTCGATGCTTTTGAAAATAATTTAATAAATATAAATAAACAAACAATATGGCCGAAATTATTAGAATTGGGACTTGATCCATTATCACTAATACCACCAAAAACTTTGAGAATTTATGATTGGTCAAACATATCTGAAAACTCGCAATCAGATTCAACCACAACAACATCTAATCATTATACATTGAATGATCAATACAATAGATTATCATCAAGTGATAAAGCTCATCTTAAAAAAGCTGGTTTTATTTCTATAACCGAAAAATCCGCTCAATTATCTAAACCAGCAATATTTCTTCTAATTATTGATAAATTAATAAATGAATATAAAAACTTTTTGAGTAAGTGAAATAATTATAATAATAATAATCAACTAGATACTGCTCTACATATTGCTTGTACTTATGGATGTGCTCTAGCTACAAGTGAGATTTTAATTAGAAACCCAGATGTGTCGTATTTGAAGGTAATAAAAACAAATAAAAAAACTCTTTAGGATGGGATTTGTTCATTTCATGCAGCGATTGATTCTGGTAGAGATGTTCTAGGAAAAATATTAGCATTATTATATTTCAAAGGGAACCCAAATTTAGAGGTAACAAAAAAAAAAAAAAAATTTTCTTCAGTGTCAAATTAATTCTTCAATAATATTATCTGCTGTTCAAATAAATGATTTAGCTACAGTAAGAATATAAATTCTATTTAATTACCAAGGTTGAAATATTATTAAAAGCAGGTGCTGATATTAATATACCAAAACCTGTGAGTTTTTCTCACTGATTATAAATCAGAATTTTTATATGTTTATCTTAGTCTTTGGGACTCCCAACTCCTTTATTTCATGCTGTTTATTGGGGTGATGTAAACATGGTTAAGCTTTTATGTGAATTGGGACAACCAAATTTAAATTATGAAAGTCATGTAAGAAATAAAAAATAATATTTTACAAAATTAAATTTCAAAAAAATTATATTTTTAAAAAATATTTTAAAATTTCTTTTAAAGGCGGGAGAAACTGTATTTGATATAGCTGAAAATTCATTAAATTTTGCCAAGGTAAATTTTTTTTTATAAATTTTTTTTTATATTAATTTAGGCAAATAAACCTAAACATATTTGTCGATTACCATTACCAAAAACAGATGTTAAAACATGTCAAAAGATACTTGATTTATTAAGTAAGACATATATTTAATTTTTATATTTAAAAGATTCTTGCAAATCTGAAAAAAATTTTTTAAAAAAAAAGGTATTTAAGATTATAATTATTATTTTTAGAAATTTGAGGATGTTGAAAATAATTGTGATTGTTGTAATAATTTTTCATCATCATTAAATCCTTCTCATCCATTACTATGTCTTAAATATTTATCATATTCTTTGATGCCAGAATAAAGTTGACAGGTATAAATTTTTTATTTTATACTAGACAATAACTTTTTCTTACAAATGAAAAAATTCATGATAAACTTCTCAATATTTTCGAATATTATTTTTTTTAAGAAAAAAAAAAAATTAAATTTTTTCGACAAGATTTTCAGCTTCTTTGATTAAAAATTCTAAAAAACAATCCAATTTTTGTGACAATAATACCTAAATGACATTCCAAACTATCAATCCAAAATTCTGGTGAATCAGTTTTCAAGCCTAAAGGCTTAAAAGAAGAAATTAAAAAAAAAAAAATGAAATCTTACTTCTAATAATTCGACAAAATTCAATGTACCCCCTGCTTTCAAAATATTGAGTAGTTTATTTTCAAAGTTTTGTGGTTCCTGTAAAAAAATGAAAATTTTTGATTTTGTACCTTGAGATAGATTGAATATAATGCTCCAACAATTAAATCAGCTAATGCGTAAGAATGCACATAAAATGGGTATTCATGAAAATGATGAACGTAGGACCATAACTTTTCAGTATGTTCATATTTATCGAATATTTCTCCTTCTTTACCATAATAACATCTATTCATAATAGTTTTAATAAAACCTTACTCGGTTGCTTTAATCCAAAATTGATCAAATTCATTATCATCAATTATACCTTTTGATCGTTCATTATGAATTAGCTCTTCAAACATATCAAATGAACATTGTCGTATTACAGAATTAACAATACTATCAATCTTTTCCATAAGCATGTTTAATTTATTTTCAGGAGTTTTGGCTTCTTTTAATAATTGTCTAAAAACGATCATTTCACCAAAAATTGATGCTGTTTCCATTAAAGCAATTGACGCATCCATTTGCAATGGGCCTTTGTCACTACATAAAAAATAATGAGCTCCATGTCCACTTTCATGTGCTAATGTTGCAACACAATTTGCTGTACCCTAAGAATAGTAATTTCAACCTTAGATCATTTATTATTGTGAGAATAAAAATTATATAATAAAATGGGATTCAAAAGAGTGAGAAGAGAGTGAGAGAGAGTGAGAGAGAGTGAGAGAGAGTGAGAGAGAGTGAGAGAGAGTGAGAGAGAGTGAGAGAGAGTGAGAGTGAGAGAGTGAGAGAGAGTGAGAGAGAGTGAGAGAGAGTGAGAGAGAGTGAGTGAGAGTGAGAGAGAGTGAGAGAGAGTGAGAGAGAGTGAGAGAGAGTGAGAGAGAGTGAGAGAGAGTGAGAGAGAGTGAGAGAGAG
>JAPYZD010000612.1:0-56784 GCA_030522725.1 Ichneumoninae sp. B BG-2022a
GCAAAATTAATCTTCTCAGTACCTTTAGTATACATGATTTTTTTCAGATTTTTACACCATCAAGAAGTACTTGCATTTTTCTCTTATTGTTGTCGAACTAATGCGAAGTCAGCGCGCAGCGAGACTCCCTCCTTAACTTCTTCCCCAGACCTGCGAATACATTGGTCAAAATGCATATCCAGTTTACGCAACAATAAAATTAATTTCATCGTCTTTCTCCCGTTTTCCTTGGAATCCCGTGCGAAACACTCCATGAAACAATGCGGTCGCGCAGAAATCGTGTGATTGTTACGAGTTCGATGAAGAGAGCGGTTGCCGGGCGAGATGGGTGTACACGTAGGGAAACAGGGTCGAAAATACCATGAGCCGCGAACGGACTTCATTAGCGTCGGAATTACGCTCAGAAACTTTTCAATGAGTGCGCCGAAGCACGTTGAACAATGGAGGAACGGGGGTTGAGCTTTTGTTAAAAGTGAATTACATTGTTCCCATCCGACGGACAGCGATTTCCATTTGGAAAGAGATTCGCGGGGTGTTCTGCGCCAATTGGGAAGAAGAAACAACGACGGTTTCGAGTGCAAGGGAACAAGTTTTCTCTCACAGAATTTACCTCGTCAAGCTCCAACGCGGGGACTTAATTGGCTATATCGCTGTACATCCGCGAAGGCTGCCTCCGCGCCCTCGGTCCATCGCAGCGTCCGCGAACGTTCGACTCTCGCTCAGGCTCCCCTATTTTCCTTTGCATTCTCGCTGCGAAGCTTCCTACGTCCCTGCGTACCTATTCGTACCATGTTAATGCACGTCTATGTAAATTCCGACAGGATTTCCGCTTAACGAGATATACACATAGCGCCATTGCAGCCGAATCCCAGAATCTCCCGGAGCCCGAACCGAACTTAATTGGCCATGAATCCTCTTTGATACTGTGGCAATACGAATTGATGATGAATTTTCGCGGCGCACCGCACAGAATTTCGTATAACCCACGATTGTCAGAACGATATTTTCTCAAAGCATTTTGATCCATTAGGGAGATCTATTCGGATCTAAGTGATCCATAGATCCTCCGTGTGTACGTGTCCTACCAATCCCGTAGAAAAACAAATCTACCACGGACATTCCACCGAATTTCGAAGAACGGATAAGGCAGGTGAAAAACGAATGTAAGAATGACCCCGAGTGCGTGCCTTCGATCATTTCAAGCGTATGATTCTCGTGGGACGGAACGCTCCCTCGTACGCGGCATTCATTTCAAACGCGATAAAGTCACGATCCTCAAAGTCACGATAATATCACACGCGTCTGAGAATACGTGCTGTAGGTTGGTTCTGGGCAAACGAAACTCATTTAATAATTAACAAATCTCGCGATATGTCCAATAACAGGTGAGCTGAGCGACAACGTAGATTGTCGGGCGTACACGTCGGTGAGTCATCGGTGCGCGGCCGTCGTGAACTTGGAAATACTTTCGAGTTTCTCTAGCGCCACCCTTTATTTATACCTCTATAGGTAAAGCGACCCATATGTATAGCGGGTTGGCGAAGTGATGTGTATACGACACGGAATTATTCTTATATCGAATACAAATGACTGCTCCAACTTTCTGCGACCTGCCGCGTCAGTCGAATGTCGAAATGAGATTTTCTCAAACATACATTTCTCCCACCTCGGATTCAAGTGCCTACCCGATATTTATTGTACCGGCAATCAAGCTCCCTTTACGTGCCGCGCAGCGTTCGATTTACTCGTGACAACAAAAAAAGCTTAAACGTTGGTTCATTTTACGTACAATCAATAATTTACGACTGCACAACGGCGAACCCTCCCCTCGGCTGTTATCCGCGACGATGTCAGTAGATCGTTCCAGCAACACGCCTTACCCCGATGGCCCCACGGCCAGACACGCCGCGGCTTTTATTCGACGTGTTTTTCTAACGCCAAAGTTCTTGGATCTCCTCCAATCCCCAATCAAGATTCCGTCGAGTCAAGTATCCAAGGGCCAGCGCACTTCGGGCTTATTGTCGCTCCTCCTCTTATTATTCCTTCGCACTCGACCAACTCCCACAAGGGTTAAAGGTCAAACGTGTGGGCCTAAATACGCGCATCTCGAGAGTATAATCAATGAATTGGAAAGAGGTGAAAAAAAACGGGGTCAATTTCCTTTTTTCGCTCTTTTCTTCATTCACGCGGTTGTGATCGACATTTTTTGTCCATCATACTCTTTTCGATCCCTTTTTCGATAGTGCACCAAAAAAAATAAAAAATTTAACTGCCACCGTTTATTTGGTTACTTAAATGAAATAAATATTTATTTAAATCAAATAAATATTTTACTTAATCCAAATAAACGATAGCCGTCAAATAAATTATTTTTCTGGGTGTGCGAGGGAATTCCTACTGAGGGTGATAACCGCTTTGAGTTTTGGTAATTAAAGTCAACGGGGCACACGATGTTTCACTTAGAACTCGCGTGTTTTAGCTAAGGGATGATTTCTACAGCGAACGTTATGATTTTGCTGAAATATAAAGTCAACCCCCTTGCTTCCCCTGTACCCCGAGCAGAGTCGATCGATACGCCACCTGTTCTCGAGCTGGCATGCCCGCAGCACCGACCGCGGTTCCCCACGCATTCGCTTCGCAATTACGTTGAAATTCAATCGTTTTTCAATTATTTAATGAGAGTTCGCGGCGGAAGACGGCCGTGTGTTCGCATCAAGCTCAAAAAATTTTACCTCCGGTTATTGTGTCTACGTCCGAAGGTTCCGCGCTTCGAATCGCTGCGGCGGAGATTGCGAAGCTGGATCGTGAATTGAATTGCTCCGCTGCGCGAACATTATGCCCGGTTTCATATCTTTTTAAAAGCATGGAAAAAAATTTAAAAAATAAATAGTAAAAAAAAGACTGTCTGGGGAGTAACGGCGGCAATCCGAGCGATTGTAAATTATGCCCCGTCAATCGGCGTAATGACTCTTTAAACCCGGTAAATTTGATGGCATCATTTCAATCTCGTACACGACGCAATCACATTGAAATGAATCGATCGGGCGTTAAAGAAAGAAAATACCTATTCCTGACGAATAAAAATGACATTCCGCGTAAATAAGAAAACAACAAAAAGATAAGTTTCGCGAGCATTATAACTGCTTCGCCGCAGTCTAAATAACGTTGTAATGCCAGGTTTATCGTACGAATCCGCCGCAGCAGTGTATTTTCTATTACTGTAGGCTACCTACGAGGACAATCACGTATGCAAGAACCGAAGGCGCACGGGTCTTTGGAGACATTGCACAAAGTGGTGTTACGTAGCTGCCGCACCGGAACTTTACTCCAGGGTATTAAAAAAAACCTTGATAGTTAGCTTATCAGCATGATGCTTAATTTTTTAGTGAGGGTCGGCTGACTAAATATATATATATATATATATATATATATTTATTTTTCAGAATTCCTCTTGGTTTACTCTCGTTAATCTGGCGTAAAAGAACTTTCCTCGAGAGCCTCGAAAGCAATCGTGGCTAATACTCGCGGAGGCTGAAGAATGATGAAAAGTATCCGGTGGGCTGTGTCAGTCTCTCAAGGAGCTAGTATTAATTAAAAAAAATCACTGCGATAAAAATTTAAAAAGGAAAGAGATAGAAAAAATAGAATTCTATTGGTAAGGGGATAAATCCCCTGAGTACGGAAGTTGTACAAAAGGTACGGATACGGTAGATTGCTTGGTATGGTATGGTGAAAGGGGAGATGAATAGAGTAAAAATTATCGTGTAATATCAGAAAAACCACTGTATAGAAATAATTTTTGTAAATATGTTGAAAATGCTTGGTATATCTCAGACTTGCTGACGAGTGGCAACTCCACGGACACTTCTGATCATTAGCACCTTTTTTTCTCTAACGACACATGGTAATTTTTACCAGTACCCGAACCCCTTAAATTTTATATGTAGCTCAGCGTGGCGAAAAAAATTATTTTGATCCCGATTAATTTCTCCGGGGAATCGAAGGGGATGAATATTCGAGGAATTTTTATTTCTTTCGCGCCGGTCACGGATGCCACAGCGACGCCTGTGGCGATATAACTGTACCGAAGCATCAAGCACCTAGCGATGGAGATCGCGTCACATCTGTGTCGGACCGCGAGTGGGGGAGAGATTGCCGGTGATTAAAAAAATGTCGGCGTCTCGAGGGCAGCTGGCGCTTATTTGCATTGCCTCTCGTGAGTAATCCCCGACACCAGCCCACAATGTCCTCCGCGGGTCCTTCCCCCGGGGTGAATAAATTTCAAAAGCTCTTTATAATTTATGCGAATATCGCGCTACGTTCTTCACCTTGCTCTTACTCGTATTTCATTTTGCCTTTAAACCCTTTCTTTTTTTCAGCCATAGAAAAAAAATCTGCACGTTCGATAATCCATCAGTCATATTTCACTGTTAAATTTTTTTCGCAGATAGAGATACGAAAATAGTGTGGTTAAAGCTTGCCGACGAACGTGCTGCAGATAAAGAGCTATTTTATCTCTAAAACAGACAGAGCTATTTCGGGACACGGAGTTGGACGAAAATAAAAAAAGCAAAAAAATCTGCAAGTTCGATAATCTATCCATCATGTTTCAATGGAATTTTTTTTTGCGCGGATAGAGATAACACGATATTGTGGTTAAATCTTGCCGGCAAATGTGCAGCAGACAAAAAGCTAATGTATCTTCGAATCAGACAGAGTTATTTCGGGACACGAAGTTGGACGAAAAAAGAAGTGGAAAAAACACGTAACAAAGGGTTATAAATTTTTGTGAATGCTCGAAGAAACGTGAGTAATTGGTGGCGTGTCGTGATCGCGGAGAGAGCTTTCGCCGAAGACTACCGTCGGTCTCGCGGGTTCGGACGCTCGGCGGAATTTATACATTGCGTGCGAGAGAGCGGGCCTGTTTCTTTATCCCTCTCATAACTGTGCTCATGGATTAAAGTTTCGTACGAGCACGAATTGCGTGACCCCCAAGAGTTTGCGCGAGGGTCAAGTACTGTATTTCCCGTGTTCTTAAATGTGCAGCGGCATCGCTCACTCGAAGCTACGTCGCGCGGTTACTAACTCGCGTATTGACCGACGATTATCGGTCATCAAGAAAAAAAAAATACTACATCGGCGTAACTGTCGAGCTCGTTCGTCGGTCATAATCGATACTGAGGAACGCATTGTAGCAACTTTGAGGGCGGCTATCGGTTTATAAAGTAGGGCGGTAAGGTCGTTATCGATGTCGTACGATATATGCACCGCGCTCAATGAAATTGATTGCATTTTTTTAAACTAATCCAATAATCGATTGGTACTGGTATAAGACTACTAGTGATAAAAAATGCGGTTAAATCAACTAAAGATTCGGGCAGGAACGTTCGAACAAATATTCAGTTGGTCGAACGAAATATTTGAATGCCTCAAAAATATTTTGGTCAAGTAATCCGAAAATGTTTTGAACTAATCCATCTTTCAGTTGTACCAACAAAATATTTCTTTGAACGTTCGTGCCCGATTTTATAATTGCATGATTTGATTTAACAGTATTTTTAATCAGCGCGTGAAATTGCGTTAAAGTAGTTTTATATTCCTTGAAAAAAGTGGCATTCAGGTTATTTTCTTAAACGTCTTTAAAGTCGATAGTGAACTCGGAATGGGGGTTTCAATTTCTTCTCGGTGGCTGGCACCTCTGTATAACATGCTATTAGCATCACTGTTATCTCCCCGCTGTCCCGTACCTTCCCGTCCTTGTATAATTTAAACATCTGCTTATCTCGTATTAATAAGTCTATTAATTTTGCGACAGGCGTTTCCCACGGTGTTTGAAGGTAAGCGTGATAGAATGTTCCTTGAAAATTCTTCGTAAATATGCAAAAACGGTGAATACCCGTAAGGGACGGGAGGGGGGGGGGGGAGGCGGTGTCTTCGGCGCTCGGTTGCATATTCCCGAGCCACCAAGGCGAGCAGGGTACCCACTACGACTATCCGCGCACGATACCGATACATCACTCTGCATTAACAATTTAAGGCACTGCCCGCTAGAAATTTGCCAGAGGAGAGAGATTATTTCTGAAAAGTCCTTTAACATGCATCGCGTGTACTATGTATGTATGTCGATGATATATTCTTTTTTCGTTTCTGTGTCCCTCTTGCCGTGCCTGAAAGGACAGCAATTTCACGGATTACGGGAAGCTCTATACGACGATGACGGGATGAGCTTTTGAGGTGGAACCTCTCTTTTCATCCGGAGCCAAGAACCAGCGGCAAATCCGCAGTAACGTTACCTTCGGTGTGTTGACCTTCCGAATTTCTGGCCCCGCGCCAGACGGAACCCGGTGCACGCTCTCGAAGCACATCTCTCTGTACTCTTTATCTAACTTTACTTAACCGAAAACGTTCACCGACGGTATTCGACGGAACGGGAATGAAAAAAAAAAATATATACGAGCGTACGACGGTCGAGCTGACGTTGTCTCGAATCCGAGTGGTATTTGACCAATTTCGAGAGGGGACCGGGACACGGAGGAGTTTGCGAAACTTGTATAATTCACCAGATGGGAACGAATCGAATCGCACCGAGAAAAAGAAAACTACATAAGTCTCACATATTCCATGCCACGAATTATTTCGCGAATGGGTTTATAAAAATAGTTGTCGTTTCCGCAAAGTTTTCACTGTCGGAACTTTCACTGCTATATAGCGTCATTTATTTATTTTTTGTTTTACCCAACCGGTACTTTAGATTCTATTAAAATCTAATGAAAATTAAATGATTTATGAATTTATGACTAGAAAACAAAAAATAAAAAATGTTCCTATTTCCGTCAGTCTGTCTGTCTGTCGCACATTTATATGTCTGACAGTGATTAGCCTGCTTCTTTTTCTATCATTCGCATGCCCAGACGAGAGAGTGACGAGAATCCTGTTTCCATGGTCACTGGATCCTCGAGAGCTCGATCGTGTTCTCCATTCTGGGTCACGAAGATAGCTCATGGTCACTATCCTGAATATGCGACCTTTGTACCGGAGTGCCGGGGAACGTTAATACCTCACGATTCTCATGAGAGACGAGGAACATTTTCCATTTACCATCGTAAAACTTTTCCACATGAAACAATTATAATTTCTCTCGTAAGAAAATAATTTTAAGAAGTAATTTTCAAAAAGCACGAGCTAATCGTTCGGGGGTGCCGTCGAGCGAAAAGAGTTCAATGAATAATAGAGTTCGCGAAGCAAGTTCTCCCGCTAATGGGAGCGTTCAGTCGGCTATTAAATTTTCAAGGTTTTCCACTGAAAAGTCTCCGGCAGTGTGAGCATGAAATTCCACGGAAGTTTATGAAAATTCCACAGACAGCCGTTCCGTTCGCGTGCGATAATTAGTTCGGAAATCCTTCGGTTACGATTTTTCGAAAGTTTTATTTTTGCAATAAAAAAAGGGGAACGTTTGACGTTCGAGAAATACAAAAAAATCGGAAAACCACTTCTGCACGAAGTTCATAGGTGAGCGAGTTTGACGCGAATCTCTGCAAGGCAATCACACTTCGGTACTCTAATTTAATGCGATGGACTATGGTGACACGAGAGTCCCAGTAGATTTCTGATAATAACCCCCATCCCTCCCGTTAACTACTCGCGGATGTGTACACAGAGCGCGTGTAACCCGACGGCTTTCGCTAAAGCCACCTCCACAAACTCAAACTTCATAAAGCACGATACGTGACGAGAAGCTGTGAAAACGTCGATATCGGTCTAAACCATCTTTTTCGCGGTAAAGTCCTCATTTTCGCACCCACCGTTATTACGAAGTTACTGACGTGTGCATTCGCTTCCCTTCTTCTATTCTTTTTATTTTTATTTTATTTTATTTTTACTTTCATTCTTTAAAGTTCAACCTGCGCCCGGAGAAAGTTGAGTAAAAATTTCCATTGAAAAGTTCAGCGTCTATTCGCGAGGGTGCCCTGCTCGGCTTCGTTCCAATTTAGAGCGAGAATCGGAATGCAATCCGATTGCGAAACCACGCGAGGTCGCGTCTAAAGACGTATCGGGGCTCGGGCCTCCCGGGTCGGCATCGTCGACGTCGTTACACGAGAGAAATAACGTTTCGTGATTTATGAATATGCAATATTCTCAAGTTCCATGCACGAAGGGGATGTCGAGAAGCTGCGAGTGATATTCTCGGAGAAGTGTGCAAGCGGCTGCACAGACAGCGGGGCCCTTGCTCCGCTGCGAACACTCTCGTCTCGCAAGCACTCGTTGCTCCTGACGTAGATGGTACACAATAGAGGGCGGCGAGGCAAAATGGAACCCCGTGGGGCAAAGCGAACGACTTTTATCAATTCTTCGCGAGACATGGAAAAAACAAAGTCTCATCTAAAATGGAGGTCACTGGTCCGTTTTGTCCCCTGCCCCCTTCCAATTCCCCTACATGAGCGCCAAAGTCGACCAGACTCTATATCCATGGCAGCGACAATGGACCTTTTGTGTGTCGAGATTTCGGCTAGCCAAGGTTCTATTATTCCCTTCCACATCCGGTACGTAATCAAAAGAGGCATTCGCTTGGATTTGGGTTAAAATATTTTCCGAGCTTCGTCGTGTTCTCTCTTTTGGGCTCGACGAGATTGGAAAACATCACCCCGAGTACACAGTTATAATGTTGGTCTGTATGTATATGTATATGCATCTTATATATATCTATATATATAATAGTATAGGTGCCGCTCCGCGAAACCATCCCCTGGAGCGGGCGTCGCTCGACAAGGTGCGGTCGAGACGAGGAATTCACACTAATTAGAATCGCGATTTCTAGACTCCGCTTGCGAGATTATAATGCTTTCGTTTCTGTATATATACATTGGCTCGACCGTACCCCTAAAAGCGACAACGATGAGCTTTCATTTCGGGGTATATTAATTTTTTTTTTGTTCCCGTGAACTGTGAACTATAGCAATCATACTTTTGGATCATTTTCACTCCGTCTATTTGGGTCATAATATCCTGTGATACTACCGCAGCTATGTATCTTTTTCGAGACCAAATTGCGGGATGATAATATTTTTCACCAATTACTTGTACGCTCGTTATAATTGCAGGCTATAGTCTCGATAGCGCTCGAGTGGAAACTCGAACTAACGAGATGAAATTCATCGCACAGTTGGAAGTAATTACTCCACGTGTTTGATATTTCATATTTCACATACGAATGAGAGAAAAAAATATTGCAGCGGTGTTCCGGGTTATGACCGTTCTGGTTTGAAAATCTCATTTCTCTACCGGAAGTGACATTATGTCGGAAATACGTCACTTCCGGTTTGAAGATCTCATTTTTCAGGAAGTGACGACATTATAATAAAGTTGAAACTGAACTTAAATGGAGGGCAGGGCTCCTTGCAGTTTTTGAATTCCGATTATAATATAAGGTGTATAATGTAAGCGTTTTCAGTGTACCAAAGATCAATAGTCTAACGAATTAAATTGATTCTGCTTTCAGTGACCACTCGATAAGCAATAGGGTGGATCGAAGAGGACATCCGACACGTTGCGAGTGTGGGGAAGTGACGAGACCCTTATGACGGCGGGAGGAAACGGCTGAGAGTGCTCTAGCGACTTCTCAGTCCGACCTTTAGGCTTTTCTCCTTTCGTTGCCCTAGCCCCGGTTTTTCCCTCCTACTACTCCTCCTCCTCCTCCTTTCCTCGACTCTGACTTTTGCCTCATACTACATATATATATATACTGTTTTGTGGTGATGGTATGTGACCCTTACCTTAATTGAATCCCGGACATACTGGCCGAGGCTGCTGGCAGCTACGTTTTTCTCCTCTCGGTTTTCCACTCTCCCTCTCTCCTCACCCATACGCGCACATCGGCTCGAGTGTCGCAACCTCTCGTCCCGCCACCACTCTTGGTCAACTCGAGAGAAAAAGCTCTGGAAGTGAAAAAAAAAGAAAAAAGAAATAAAAAATAAACAATTCTTCATCTCTTTTCATCGGCAGCGGTCTATTCAACTTCGCGGATGGATCAACATTCGTCATTTCGGGCTCTCGAAGACACACCGATAAAACGTTTGCAATCGTACGAAGTGGGCAATCTACAAAAACGGCCGCACCAGGCTATCGTCGATTCCAACCGCCCACCGTTTGGAGCAAAGCGAAGGCAAAAAAATCACATACCGTGTTGGATTTTTTTTATTGTATAGCATTGAAATTGGCCGTCCGAGAATGCCATAGAAATTTCGTAATGTTTTATGGAGCCATTTTATAAATGCGGATACTTCAACGAATTAGTAGAAAGAAATTATACTTTTGTGGAAGCGGTCGTTTGAATGATTTTTATATAATTGTGTAAAAGCCAGTTACTTCTTTTCATGAATGCTCAATTTTTGTTAACGAAGAATCAATTAATTCACCAGTGCATCTTCGTTGTTTGAATTTTTAGTAACCCTCTTAATGAGAGATCACAACTGCGGATCATAATTTGCTCGTGTTCAGCGCCTCGAATCGGGACAAGGCTAAAAGCACAAAGGATGTCAACAGTGTGGATTATTGATTGCTCCGATGAGTGGAGATGAGAATGTCGAGATTCCGCGAGAGTTTATCAAGTACACGCGAAGCCCTTGGAACTTTTCCTTGGCAAACATCGATGAACGGCTAGCCCTGGTGGCATTTTGGTTCGATTATTTTAGCGCAAACTGTGTGTCATGACCAACGAGCCGGAATTGTCCACCCATGGGTGGGATGTACGCACTTGCGATTAATTCACGCACCGACTATATTTGCTTTACGGTTAAATTGCCAGCCCCAACTAGTCGCGAATTGAAATCGTTCGAATTTTTATAATTCTAGGCGGCCACTTTCAGGTCCCAAAGTTCATAGCATTTGCGGATAACAAGTCGGTTAAAATGCGATTTATTTTTACCTACATTTAGCGTATGTTTCACCACAAAGGCACAGATTTCTTCGCGTTTTATTTTTACGATTCGATAGTGCTAAATTATTATTACCATTGTGCTCTTTTACGCGTTCGTAGGTGGGAAGGCTGCCTTTGTAGTAGTTCGTTCGATCTATTCCGCTCGCAGTCGCGAATTAACAGTGAAACACAGCCATTATGCGATGTTCCCTGTGTTCTCACCGTCATATAATATTCGATGCGAATGTACAAGCTCGCGGGCATACACCATTGACTTCCGCAAGTCGGTATTCCGGTAGGCTCTCGAGTACCGAGGGACCCGAGAATTCATTAACCCTGCTGTCACGCTCTCTCCGTCTGGTTTGACCTACTATCGATTTTCGATGTCGATAAATTTTCATTCGATTTCCTTTCATCGCAAAATTTACAATCCGCAAAGTTTCAACTCAGATAGACCTTGGATGACACGGGAACGCCACTTTGCGCGTCCGAAGTAAAAATGGCGTCCACAAGGACGCTACAGCGTCTTAACCTCACGTCTGGCTTCATTTATGGATAGGGAGAGCAGTTCGAGCTTCCTTTCCAGTTTAATCTCTCCGGAGATCACAGGCTCGAGATTGGACGCGTTAAATCTTCCCTTAAGGATATCTCGGCCAAATGAGTACTAAATTTTTAATAGTAAAATGAGTACCAAAGTTTCCAAACCGCTCATAAAAATGTTATGGACACCAGACTATATAGTGCGCGACGAATCGAAACAGCAGGGTTAGTGGTTACACCGCCGTATCCCCAACATTCATTGCACGTACTCGCGGCAAAAGGTGGGAGGATGGTGGTATGTAAACGTCAGACTGGGTCAGTTGATGACGATGTTGATGACTCGAAAGGCCCTCATCGGTGTCCGATCCTATGCCTCTCAGTCATGTTCCGCACTGACGCTGGTGTCATCCTTTATAACGTCCTGACGTAATGCCACTCCGCATCAGGCAAGCCTCCCACAGCTCCGTGTACACGCATGACTTGCCACCATCCACATACATCTACGAGCATGAACTTTGGCTCCTCCAACTCCCGGGTACTACACGTACATACGTGCCTCGTAACTTGGCATAGTCGAACACGCGGGGCTTAAACACTCAATGGAACTCCGCCGCTGATGGGTAAACTAATTTTCGTTCTAAATTGACGAAAGCCTAAACTTACTTGAAGACCAGAGGGTGCGACGTGGGGTGCGACAGTTATTTCCTAAGCAGGTTCCTGTCATGCCGAGGATACGTGGAGATATTTCTTCTTTTTGTTTCCTCACGGAGGAAGATTTGTTTTTGTGAAAAAAATGATGTTTTTAATGAAACCGTGTTCACAATGTTTAATCTACAGCGGTAAATAAAAAGCTTTTGATTCTGTGCAAGGAAGGAAGATTATAGAGAAGGGCTTGCGATCGGGAGTTGATAATTTAATTTGGAGCGATATTGCGCGATGATGTAATAAGCCAATTTTAAGTTGAAATTGTATTTGAGAAAACAAAATGCCAGTTGATCAGCTCCTTTTTTTCAAGGTGCATATATACATCGGTTGCGTAGTTTGTCTGTATAAAATCCGTTCGGGTATGATCCTTCGCGAGCAGCTTCGAACCTGCCAAAAAACCACATGGTCCACTAGGTAAATTACAATAGTACGTACATATTGAGAGTCCAACCAACCGTCTAGCGTTACGCCATATGTTGTAATACGTATATAACGGTACCTTCCGTATCGAATTGAAAGCCGGATAGAAATGTGGCCTCGCATTATTCATTTGCATATTATAAGATATGTCAGGATACACGAACGACGAAGGGGAATTTTCCTCGTCTGTGGGAAGTTTGCCAAACCGCGGAAACGACCGCGGCAAAGCTCAAAAGTGGCTTTGACCCGATGTTACCGTAAATGCTACCGGGGATTACACGTATAAAACGGACACGAGACAAACGAGGAAGCTGCGTGGACGAAAAAAATAAAATAAAATTCTCTTCGAGTTGTTAAAACCTCGCAAGCGCAATAAATTACAAAAAAAGGAGAAAAAAAAATCAAAAACTATGTAGCTATCCCTCGAACTGTAGATAACGATAATTGAAATTCGTGACTACCCTCGTCGCATCTCGCATCTTGATACATATCTCTCTCTCGAAAGAGTTCACCCACAAATTTCAACACACCGAAAACTATTAACGATAAGAATCAATAAAAAAATATATATATTCGCTTAAAAAACGAAAACAAAAAATAAAAAAAAAATTATAAACATAAACAATGCTAAGCTACTACCAAGTCATTTCGCAGAGTGTAGCTTCGCCAGAGCTATATAGGTATAAGCATGGTATTTAACGAAAAGAAAACAAAAACTTACGAGCACGACGACGTGTACGGTGCAATTATCCGTTGATTTTGGAAAGCGACTTTTTGTTATTTCAAAAAAAAAAAAAAAACAACGTGAAAGAGGACACAGCGCTTTCCCACCGTCCATGAATAGTGATGATATGAACGCCTGGTGCGGGAATTTTTTATAACTGTAATAGAAACAAAATGGAAAAAACATCGTTAGAATCGTAACAAATCGAAAAAAATAAGACACTTCTTCGATACTATATTATTATATATTGTACCTATATACATGCATACGAGAAATATATTGAAAAAAAAACGAAATTCGATGAGGAAATAATATATATTATTGTTATAGATAGGAATTATTAGGCCAACGGCGTTGGGACGGTAATTGTGCGGAATTATACATTAATAATAAAAAATAAATAAAAGAATTCGAGTACAGGTAGACTGTGAATTTACGGTGTAAGTGTCGGTGCTGTTACCGCGAGGAATTCTACTCCACTGGATGTAGAAAATTAAGGACATAGTTCTATGATTCTGTTAGCGAAACTAGTTAGTGCACGCGACAATATACTCGGGCACAGTCTCCACTGTCCATGAATCACTTACGAACGAGCATGAGCACTATAAACTCGAGTGAGGATCGTTAAATATTAAATTCACAGCAGATAAAACAAATTAATCCAAAAAAATAAAAAGTTAAAAGTTCGAGAGACTGAAGAGAATTTCGGAAAGATACTCGAGTCTGGTCAAAGAGCACTTGGCTTAGCCGAGTTAAGGCAAATGCCCTCGTTGGAACCCCCGAAAGGACACAATTTTCAATGCGTTCCCGACTTGTATCAGGAAGTTAAAAAAAAACTATTTTCAATCACAAAAAAAAACTCTTGATAGCATTTTTTTTCTACAACGACTGAGACACTAATTTTGGAGCGTTATTTCATCTGCATATCAAAAATCAGAACAAAAACAACAGCAAGGAACAGCGTGCAAGGTGCCGTGCGGTATGAAAAAAAAAATTACCGACACAAGGTTAAGCGATAATGTCCCGACAAATCGAAGCTGGACAACGACGGGATTACATAAATTAGTCCAATTATCCGATAGTCCGAACGGATAATTAATTGACATAGTCCGAAAAGCTCCCGTCGACTGCCGCAGGAACAAATTGAATAGAATCGACGATTTTCCCATATCCAACGACGAAATTCAATTTCAAATAAGACAAATTAACTTTACCTTCATCCCTTCCAATTTCGCGTATTA
Source organism: Ichneumoninae sp. B BG-2022a (assembly GCA_030522725.1). Taxonomy (NCBI): domain Eukaryota; kingdom Metazoa; phylum Arthropoda; class Insecta; order Hymenoptera; family Ichneumonidae; species Ichneumoninae sp. B BG-2022a. Next base: position 14,543 of record JAPYZD010000612.1, read on the forward strand.
CAAATTTATCATCCCCCGGATAGCCTCCTCGAATTCTCACCGCGCTATTTCATCGGATTATTTTCCTCGACTGAATACAATAGAAAAATTATTTTCCTGCGTAAAATTTATTCCCCCGATAAATTATCTCCTCCCTTCGATCTCGAGAAACTTCTGCTCCACATATTTCCCGACGATAGATAGAATTTTGTACGCTCAATAATAATTTACCGTCGTTCTTCTCGATATCGTGAATGAAATAAAATTTAACCGAGGGAAATGCTCCTGCATTTTCCCCGCCTTCGTGAAACACACACATACAGGTTTACGCGGCTTTGCTGACCGTCAGCACATTGGAGTTGCTAAACGCGCTGTTCGCTGAATAGCCCGAATGGAGGAAAAGCGCTTCCCGCACCGTTACCACTCGTCCGCTCCCTCCCACACAGAAACCCAACCACCCACCCATACACATACACATAAATTCCAACACTAAAGCGAAATGAGAAAATTTTACGTACGGACGGAACAGTGTGTCGGCGTATACGTTAACGCGTTATCCCCGCGGTGCCGATCGATCGTCTCTACTCAAATGTACGCGAGCAATTTTCGGTCCAACGAATCGGTGGCGGTTCTGCACGGGGCTAGAGAGACGGACGTAGCCGAGGGTAGAGAGAGAAATCAAGGCCGCGCATCACGGCCCGCACGATGATATTTCATTGTTCGCGGGTTGAAGCGCTAATCAGCGTAAATAGCGTTATGTGCACAGGAGGGAGGGAGGGTGATGGCTCCGGCTATGAAATATGCATAAAACTCAATTGGCGTGGATACGAAATCGGCTGGAAAGCGGAGGGTAAAAAAAGATATAAACAAAGGGGTGAAGGATTAAAAAAGATAAAAAAAAGAAGAGATAATATTATCGAGAAGCCTCGACTCTTCATCTTCTGTTCGATGAATGTTATTGCAGGCAATGAGGTGTGTGTTATTAAAAAAGGAAAATAATATAATATTAATAATTAAATAAATAAATAAAGTATATCTATATTTTAGCGAGAAAAAAAACATAACTATAAATATACTTGCGTATAGTAAGCGCGGCTCACGGGTTATTCGCGGTCGTTTTCATTAACGCTTCCAAATCGACGCGGAAATTAAAGACGAGAGGGAGGGAGAAAGAGGGTTAGAGCGAGGGTGGATACTATATATATACTGTACTATATAAATACGCTGTCGTCTACGTACGATATATATACCACCAGTTACGTATTAATATCGGCACTGCCATGGCTTTGAACAAATCAAAACTCCAAGCGCACGGCCAATCAAAATTCAATCAAAGCCGCTTATGAAACGGGAAATTGGCGGGCGGTTGGATGCGATACTCGGTCAACTATACCCATTGTCACTACGATCGTATACGCATACGTATAACTACTATTGTGTATGTATAGTAAAGACGAAACAACACAACAAAAATTAAAAATTAAAAAAATGTGACCATCAGTCCCATCTCGCCCCCACCCCCTAATTTCTCATTCGCAAGTACACAACAATGCGACGTTGCGTCACGAGCTTAACGTACCAAGAAATTGAAGAGAAAAATGACGAAAAAAAGTTATAAAAGATAAACAACAACTCTAGTCTTAGTAGGTTTAATAATAACGAATTAATGATGGGATCGAGCGAACGATGATCCTTAATAATTTTATACGATAATTATGGTGGCTGACTTCCAAGCGAGTGTATATTTTTAAAAAAATTAGAATCCGTTCTGTCGGGGACACGCGAGAGATCAAGGGGAGATACATTTTTGGCTCGTCGTTGACGATTGATGGGGAACGCGCGGCAATTTTTTTTTAGTCAATGCTACTGTAGTTATGAGATTAGAGTTCTATTAATCGTAAATTGCATTGGAAAAATTTGAAAAACGAATTCCCTATTCAAAGTTGTGAACGAGAGCTGAAACGCATGAGTAACGCAACCACAGTTGGATCGCCGAATTTACCTCCGAGCTGTTCGAAATTTATTTGCAACAAAAAACGAATAACAATGTATTAGGAGTGCTATTTTAGTAATAAACAAACTGACTTAATCGACGATTGATATAAAATTAATAATGAAACAAAAAAGTTAAAAATTAAATTAAATAATGAAATAATATAAAAATGGAGCGATACAGAAGATATATTCGTAAGGAGACAGAGTGTGCCCGAAAAAAAAACGAAAAGAATATAAACGTCAAAGAAGAAAAAAAATCGACGTAAATATAAGAATATGTTACGTAAAACAATAAGTAAGTTTAGTTAGGGCAGTAGGTTTAAGATAAATAGACGAAAAATAAAATGAATTTGCGAGAGCAGCGCGGCGTGTGGATGTTAATCAATTTTAAATGTAGCGCGATCTCGCCCGACGTCGAATATTTAGCTGGTCTAAATGCTACACGATTCGTGCAGAATATTTTTATCATTATTAGAGCACTACTGTATCATACATAAAAAAGTAATATATATAATTCCTATTTCTACCGAATCGTTTGTATACTTGTACGAAGAGAAATCGTAAAATTTTTGTGTATATTATACTGTATATTTTTGTGTTTACATTTTTTTTTGTTCTTCGTTTCCCGACCTTCATGACAAAAAAGAAATGACTATTCGAATGATATTGAATTATTATTCCTATAGGGCCTATAATGAGAATAAGCGTTTGAAATGTACCTATCGAATACAGTTGAATATATAATTTATCGTCTTTGCATTACCTAATTTCGTTTAAATATTTTTTTAAATCCTACATCGTTCCTTTTTACAGGTGGAAAAAAGAAGAAAGATTTGCCAAAAGTCGTTCCATCCGCGCTCGACCGAGAGGAAACGCGGGGGCAAAAATGAGTGGCTCGAGGAGCGAGTGTCACGAGAATAGTCCTTATCTATAACGACACCGGTTCATGTTACTATCGCAAATCTCTATTACGTCAGAAAAATGTTTCCACTTCTAAGAAGGGTGTGTCCGGCGGGAGCAGTAACAGCATAGCCCACAGAGTCCATTGAGGTTCTCTGGGCGCGGTGAAGTGCCGTGAATGAACGTCCCAACGTCTTTCCCAGCTTTTTCACAGCTTAGACCCATCCGCACACAACCTCTTCCGTTCTCGCCCTCGCGGCTTCCGGTCTCTCATGATAAGAGCTAAACTCAGCCGGCGTGCATGAAACTCGCCCGCCAACAATGGGTGCAGGCCATTTTTCCCCTCTCAACAGCTTTTATTTCATCCCTCAGGTCGATGACCTTCCAAAAACGAGTTCTCCAAAAACATCACCTAAAACTAAATGCCACAGAAAGAGCGCCGGTAAAGGTAAAGGTAAGTTCAGATAAAAGAAAAAAAAACATTACTATACTTCTTCGTGAGGTCGGCACTTAGAAGTTTTATTAGATCCGAATGCCGTCTATTCACGACGAAAGTTCATTAAGTTTCGCCCGCCCTACTCGTCGGTTCTTAGGTTTCCCCGACTCTCGACGCCCTCCGTTCCCTTTTTTGTGTACGTTTCTATGGACAGAAGCTTTTCAACTCCCTTCAAGATTCCTCCTTTTTCCTCTGTGCGAAAGTAATTGATCATCTACAATTTCTCGTTACCATACCTTTCCTCTCTAATTGAATATTGCTTCACGAGCTCCTTTTTCCGTTCCAACCGTCCGCACCGAGAGACTCCTTATTCTCATTATTCCTTTTCTTCTGTTACAACTCTTCAACCTCGCGGTTCTTTCGCAACCCCCATGGCCGCCCGGCTCCTGGCCTATACACGAGCAGCTCACGCACGCACACACACCGGCGAAGAAGCGAGAAACTTCCCTCTCGCCCAGCCCTCCCCGTCGAGCTCCCACACAGGGCTCCCTATCCCTCTTCTTCCTTTCGCCAGTTCCTCCTCGAGGTTCTCCTTCGCCACCCTCGAACCCTCTCCTCGGGCATCTCCCTTCAGCTACTCTCTCACATCCGGCCAAGACTCCATGCCCTCCCGAGCGCCTTCTCACTCTCCCTCCGTCCTCCTCCTCATTTTATTCCAACTCCCGACGTCTCTAACCGGGAGTGAAGTCCTTGAAGGGATTGATCGGAAGCAACGCCGCGCGCCGTCGTCCAACAGGGACTAACCCAACGGAGATTATGTCGTCGGTGAAAGACGTACCACTGGAACGGAATCGCAGACTAGAACAGGAAATCGTCTTGAATACATTCTCTCGGCCTTGCCACGAGAGGGAGCGACTTTACTCCACTATTCTTGGAGGAATTGAATTCAGTACAAGCCCCGTGATCCTGTGTTTAATTGGCCGATCAGACCTGTAATTGCTTCATTATTCGGACAAAATTTGCTTGGAAAAGCTTCTGGTAAGATCGTCATGTTGTTCCGTGGAACCTTCGGTGGTTGTGATTACATCGGGGAAATCTTGACAAAAATGGAAGAGCGTGAAGCTCTATGTGTTTCAGAGCCAAAAATAGAGAAACTGCTGGAAGCTGTTCACGTCGATCTTGAGTCGAGATGAAAATGAGAAATTGTTTTTAAGAATGATCGATATCGAATTTTGGATCACGAGCATTAATAACCCGCGAGTGAAAAACAACGGAACAGGAAGAAAAAATGTATACGTATACAAATTCACACGGGAGTTGCGAATCGACTCGGAGGGAAGCTTTATTCCTCGGGCAACCCGGAACTTCGACCACTGACTTCCTGTGATTTGAGCCCCTCCGCTCTCGCGCCTTACTCGCTGTCCTCGACTCCTCTCTGCGGAGCCCCGTTCTCTCGTCGAAGGAAATACGTGAGAAGAATAACCGAAGAAAGTCTGCGAATGACGCGCTGGCGGGTTTCCCACTGGCTCTGAAATATATAGAGCTGCACCCTGTCGTCCGATCTCACTCGGAATTTCGAAAAGTCTTTCGAAATCCTCACCGCAGTGAGATTCTATCCCGTTCGAGGGAAAATCTAAACGCGTAACTTTTTGGTTTTCATTTGCGTCCCTCAATTTTTTCACAGATATTTTCCTTTCGTATTTTGATTCCTTTGTATCAAGGCCGAATGCAGCTAAGGTCGGTGACTGGAGGGGTGGAAGCTGCAGTTCTCCGTTCTCAAGGGCTTCTCCGACTTGCTCGTCCCGGGCCTGTCTGATTAATGCTCGGGTCTTGGTTTCAATTTCCGCCGAGCCGCTAGAGACAACACAACGGGGTTCGCTCTCTGCCCTGTTAATCCAGGGATGCCGTAAGGCTCCGCAGGATACCGGCGGATCCTGACGGTTGCTCGTTCGGACGTCCGACTCCGACTCTCCTGAACTTTGAGGTTCTCCGGAAGTGCAGAGGTCGACCCCGAATTCCAGAATACCAGCGAATACCCGGCTCGACGTTTCCATGCAGGCCGAAAAGATTATTATTCATAAACTACTTTGAAAAATTGTGTTTTTTAAATTCGAGGCAACGTGGGATGCGAGTGGGACGAAGATATAAGGTGATAAAGCACGATGTGGCTAATAACAAGGATAGTTCCGTCCGCGTGGGAAGATCGAAAAAGGTCGAACATCCCAATGCAAAACACTTGGGTTACGGAGCGACAGTATCGTGGGAAAATAAAGAAACAGGAGACGACCCCTCGACCGAGCTGCTGAGAGAGTCGACGCGGTCGTCGCGCAACGAGGATGATCACTCTCAGAGGTCTCGCTTCGACAAACTCCTAGCAATAAGGAAAAGCGGGGTAAAATCGACCTCCGTTTCTACTCTCCAAAAATGGACTTTCTGTTATGTATTCTAAAAAAATTTGCAAAAAAATCGTCCGTTTTACCCCTCTCTCATATAGAGTCGGGAATCCACTATTTTATATGGCGATTGAATTCTTAGGATTTTGTTAGTATCGATGAATGCGGCACGTACACTGAGAAAAATAAATTGTTGCATTAATGTCTGTTTGGATCGGAAAATTTTGAATCGATTCAAGCAAATAATCTTTTAACAAAACGATGATTCATTTGTAAATTACCCAATAAATAACGGGCTGGCACGTATTTCATCGCGACTTTTGGTTAATCCAAAAATTTTGTTTTGTCAGTGTAGTAGATTAGTTGTCGGTGAGGAAGTACTGAGTGCCGTTAACCAGATATCAAGCTCGGTGGATGCCTGAGTTCGGCTCCGGCGACGCGTACAGTAAACGAGTACAGCGTAACTACCGTAACTATGCTATCGTAACACAAAACCGAGGCGCAGAAGGTACCTCCCTTGGAACTTCAAACGGTTCGTTGGCGCTAAAGGAAAAAAAAAAGAAAAGCAAATAAGCGGTTGTTACATTTGTTGCAAAAGCACGGTCGGGTTTTAGCCAAAGAGCGTGTAACAGCCGGAGCGTTAAAATATCGGGTGAAGGACGCAGCAGTTACGGAGCTAAATTGAACAATTACTTTGGGAATTGAGCAGGTGTGGAAAAGTGGAGAAAGCAAGAATACGGTAAGGTACGGAAGCTTCAAAAAAGAAAGCAAAAAAAACCTGGCGGTATTTACGCTAACTAGTTGCAGCCCAGTGCACTTTGGTGTTTTTCGCAATGGTAATTGAAAAAAAAAAAAACAAAAAACACGATATCACATCGGCAAAAGAACGAAGCAAAAAGTTCCGTTAAACCTCGCTCCACAGCCGGCAAAATAGCCCTGTACACAGCTGATACATCCATAAAGCACGTTATAGAACTTGCTCGTCCGCGATTCTCGCCGGGGGGCTCCCTCGTCGATTTAGTCCGCACAGAAATCCAGCTACGCGATGAAATACAGCCGTACGTGAAACACGACTCTAGATGCTTAATCATCCACAGTTTTATCGACGGCCTAGGATCGAAAAGGCGCGAACCGTACCGCTCAAAGCAGGCTTTCGCGCCCTTTCGTTTCTCGGCCGTGTGCCCACGAAGGTAGCTCGGGCACGTAATGATTATGTTTTTTAAGCGGGTCACATCGGAGCGCAAGGGTTGATGGGCTCGTAGGACGTTGGACTCGGTATCCGGCCGGTCGCTCGGCCGGCTCCAGCCCGAGAAGTAACGAGAGAAAGCGAACGCTGGGAACGGACGAACGGTGAGGGGCTTTACCACTGTCGCGAACAACTTTGACCCCAATCGTTCGCATTGGCTCGGGCGGTACAGGCGCTGACCGTTATCACTAGTTCATCTATTTCCCACTCCGTGTCTCTCCCTTCTCTCTCGGAGTCTATCCTCCCCCCCTCCCCGCCCCCTGGTTGAAAGAGCTACACGAGCGGTCAGCGCACTGGTCTGTGTATATTCTGCCCTGACTAGTGGATCTACCGGATAGAGCCGGGCGTATCGCGAATAGCCTTTGCGGCGTATGTGTCATCGGCAGCACGCATGCAACCACCACGCCCTACCCGGTGCACTGTAAAGCTTCGAACAACGTGGATACATACGGACGGGCATAATACAGATAGTGTACAAACAGAAAAAAAAGACAAGAAAAAAATATGTTGGTGCAGACGGCAGACACGAGAGAGGATTGCGAGCACCTGCTGCCGCCAGAGACACTAGATTGCAGAGCGATATCGTTATCGAACAGCTCGCCGGTCCAATTCTCGGCGATACACGATTTTTATTTTCTCGGGGCGACTCCACGCGAACCCGAAAACTATATATCCGAGTTTATCGGAGAGCTTCTTCTCCCAATGTCCGATGCAGCCGGAAGTTTTTTTTTCGAACTTCGTAACAGATATGGACGATAAAATGTTGTCGCTTAAGGGACATGTATGAAATAACTGGAAGAGGTTGACATTCACATCAATTGTAATCAATGTTGGACAACGAATTTAGACAAATTTCGTAAAGTATTTTTTTATGGAAATTGGAGAAGATAATATTTGTTTAATTTTTTTTTCTTTTCATTCCGTTGCGAGAGATGTCACGTTAAAATTTTTTATAATTCTGAGGCGGTCGGGAGGTTGCATGGAATACGCCTGGCTTTAATTGCTATACTGTCGTAAATCAGCGGAGAGACAGATATTTTAATGCCTCGTTGGGCTTTCCCGGTTGCAGGGGACAGAGAAAGGGAGGGCAAGTGTGTGTTTGCCGTGGGTGTCCGGTGTTGGAATGGATAAACATTATATGGCGTGTCGTGTACAGTAGCGTGTATTTTATAGCGGTCGAGCACGTGACTCGCTCGCAAGCTTAACGGTATCTACGATACACACTTATACGGTCGGCTCGGTTGGTCTACATATGTGTAAATGCAATCTAGAGCGTGTTGGGGGAGAAAGAGAAGAGTTAAACCACGTGGAGAACGGAGGTATGTCGAGGGGGAAGGAAAGGCTTTGAGATATCGCTCGTGCTAGGCCTACTTCCTGTTATATGAAACTACACTGAGCTTTGGCCAGCGGCTAAAGCTAACCGCTAAGATTTAGGGAGAAAGAGGATTAACGACGAGACGTATTGTATTGTTTTACCTTATCCCGGCCCCAACGAGGAACAGCCTAGCTGGGAGAAATCGCAATCTTAACAACGTCGATTTGTCGGAGGATTGTACTCATCGTTCAATCAAATTATTACGCTCCATTAAAAAAATTTATTTTACTGTTGTATGAAGCAATAAATAAGATAGGATCGAATTGTTTCCTTCTGCACGGCAAAAAACGGTATACAACATACATTTCATTAACGGAGATGCTCACGATTTTTTATCTTGTTACTTTTGTATTTTCTTTTTTAGTTGAAAATACGCTTTGCTGAGAAAAAAACAATTGTTAAATTAACAGGAAAAAATGTTAATTTAACATCGGTTTTTTTTTACTGGATACACCCAGTAAAAAAGCCTTTCAGCCAGCTAGTAAAAATCCTGGGAAAAGCCAGTGAAAAAGTTCTAGGTCATTTATATACCCTTTGAATACCTGAAGCTGCAATGTCGCATGAATTTGGAGAATCTTTATTCCTTACACTTTCATCGTCTGTACCGCACGAAAATGAATTTTGAACATGCAATGTACGGATGTCTGACCAATGCCACGGAATATCTGTATCTAACTCCTTCGAGTTGCACTCCGTGAATTCTGCGCAGTGTCTTTGTCGAGTGTTCTTAGACCGGGATGCTCAACGACCCCCTCGATCTCGAAGTTCCCTCCGCCAGACGGTAGTTTATTAGTATTTGAAGTGTGCTCTCAGCTGCTGAATCTGCAATTGTGCAAACGTTCGAACGGATGTAGGGGCCACGGCAAAATTGGGACAGGAGTAATCCATAGAAACCTTGGAGGGACCGGGATAAAATGGGAACTGAACAGCCGAATTAATAAATGTCAACACTCATCGTAACTGAGTTTTTCTTACACATATTTTGTTTTGTTTAAGTAAACAGTCGATGCATATCTCCGGTTCTATCAGAAGACCTTTATTTCTCAGCTTCTCCGTTTCCGCACACAAACCACCCTCCACTTTATGTATGCATAGACAATACTATATCGCCATTCTTGAACTTCCGTCCCAGATACGGTAGTGGAATTCTTTAAGAAACCTTCTGGATCGAGGCTAGCGAGAAAGCAGCTTCGCGCATCTATGACCGACGAGTGGGAGGGGGGAGGGCTGGAGTGATGTGGGTGAGGTGGAGAAGGACCGGCGAGGAGACCGATGGCATTGCAAGACCAGTTCGACGGCGCGTAAACGCGATATCCCGTGAAAACGGTGCCGAATATCGATTTTACTCACTTAACATCGGTTGTTCGGTTCTCCGGAGTTGCGCTACTCTAACTCGCTCTCTATACTTGTGCCTGCGCTGCTGATGTGCTTCTCTCCTGTGCTCCAGTTCTTTTAGCCAAGCGTGCACAGGCGCTATAGGGTACAAATGTGTTTATCTATGTGTCCGTGTCTGTCTGTCCGTGTGTCTGTGGATCGTTTGCGATATCGACCCGACTAAACTATTGCGCTGGTACCATGCGAACTGCGAGTGAGAACGAAAGCGCCAAACGATTGGGGAAAGGGAACGACGGAGGATTGAGAGTTCTATGATGATGATGATAATCGTCGTCATCATCATCATCAAGTCGGCCCGGCGGGTTCGACGAAAACTCGTGTGCGCTTCAACGAGCCCGACAAACAATCTCTTTGATAGATCGTGTTATATTTCATCGGATTAACAAACGCGCAAATCGGACGAAATCATCCAGCGTGTAACCCGCATCGATTCAACGACTGAATGAAATTTCATCAGTCGATTCACCGCAGCGTTTGTGTGTTTCAACATTTAACAAACGGCGAAAGGCATTCGTGCCGAATATCCAGTCGATCGCGTCGATTTAAACTTCAGGGGGCGCCGACAGCTGACTGCCTCGTTCGTTGGTATTTCGTATTTCGTTCTCTCATTTTAACAACACTATTCTGCTGCTGTGTTACTTTTATTTTGTTGGTTATTTCCTTCGGTTATTTATTGATGAATTCGTTTATTCGCTTACTCGTCTCACCCTGAAATGGGCGCGATATTGGGCGTCCGGAAATAGATATTTATTTAAATCAAATAAATATTTATTTGCGGGGCGCACGTCAAATAGTTCATTTTCCGGGTTCAATGTATAGTGGTTTGGCGTTGAAAAATGAGAGGAGCGAGTCTAAAATGGCTCGGGGCGAAGTAAGAAATAGATTGGATCGTACAAGTGGCTTCTTTTTATTGAACGCATCGTTATTTTTTGCGTATTCTCGTTATTCACTGGTCGATTTGTTTGTTTATCAATAAATAGTGGTTCGGCGTTGAAAATTGAGCGGAGTGGTTCTAATATGGATGGGGACGGAGTACGAAGTAGATCGGATCGTACAAGTGGCTCGACTGCTCGATCGACCTTAAATCTTTTTGTCGCCGGGGAATGAACCGCTTGTTTCTGCCATTCGTTTAGCTGGCACATTATTCACGTCTCCTGCGTTCGACTGCCAGAGTCGCCTTGGTTCGTCGGGTATGCACATGTATATATGGATACGTGCATAGATACGGGCAAACTACAGTGAGTGGCGTTATGCAAGAGAGTGGGGATTGCACAAGAAATCGATTCGGAAACGGGTAGAGGAGAGAGTCACACGCGTTCGAGCGAGGTAATAGTCCTCGTCGACGAGGCGCGAGTCGATCCGCTGAGTAAACAGGTGCGACTGGAAAGACAAACTTCGCTTTCCGGGCCAGCCAACCGACGATTCTTATCCTCCGGTTTTCCATGTTGATACTAGAGATAGGTAGCGCGAAACGAGAATCGCGCGATCCTCCCCCCATCGACCCCCTCTATTCACTGTTATTGCCTGACACTTGTTTTCTGTTTCCGCCATTCCGAAATTGCTACTCGACTCAAATTACATCTGTCAGCGATCTGGCTCGACCAGGAAAAAAAAAGAGATTATTTTGATACGAAAATTTAAGGAAGAAAAAAAATTAAAAATCTGACTACACCGAAAGAAATAGATATTAAGTTTTCAGGGATATTCACAGTATTTGTCTAACACCTACTCTACTTGGGAAAGAAGAAAGCTTATCTTTTGTCGTCTCACTTTTCCACACCATTTTAATGCACTCTTCTAAAGTATTAATAATCGGAGACCTAATTTAACTTTAATCTTTCGGGAATTATAGAAAAACGCTTTTATCTCAAAATTAGTTTACTTTCATTCCTGGTAGTACTTTTGCCATGCCGATGGTTTTGTTTTTCGTAAGGGACGATAGATCTCGGTAATTGCAGCCATCCGCTTGCCAGGAAACTTAGCCGGTGTAGTTCCAAGGTAGTTGAGCGAATTTACCGGGAATCGAGGACTATTTACTCGCGAGGATCTCGATTCAGGAATCCTCGACGATTCTTTCATCGCTTCGCTCTCCGTAAATTTCGTTTCGGTAATTACGAACTTTTTTGTTTTCTCGACGTTGCAACGGAGCCAAGAAGCGCGATAAAAAAAAAGAAGAAAAATAAATAAAAGTAACGAAACGAAAGGAGAGAAGCTGCGGAATCTCGTTTACCCGAGTGAGGTAAATTATTTTTCACGCGGGAAAGTTTCAAGCGATTTTGTGAATAGATGCTGTGCAGGCTATCATCAAGAGCGGAGGTATCTAGTACCACTTCCGCTTCCGTCTCTCAAGGAGCCCGAACCCCCTTCTCGAGCTCACTATCGAAACTTGGTGGAGCTTCGGCTATCGGCCTTAGGCAATTATAAGTGACGCGAGGGATGGCTGTTACTCGGAAACTCGACGATGGGATGAGATAGTTCGAACGCACGGTATAAATACAGAGGATATAGGCACGGTATAAAGACAGAGGAAAGTGGTACAAAGTTCACCAGCCGCGAGAGTTCCTTCCGCAAAACTTTGCCTCTCGAGATCGTCATAAAATTGCTCATCTCATTATTCTCGTGGTCTGAAACTCGCACACGGTATACGTAACTCTGCGGTTCGAAACACGATTACGACAAGCTTTCATATTATTCTCGTCTGGTTCAGCACGTGGCACCAATTTGGACAATTATTGTTGCAACAAGTATACGGCAAAGGAAAATTGTACATTGAACAGACACTTGTCTACAAAGGACGACAATTTATCTTTTACATTAATGTTATATCAAGAAAATAAATGCAATGCATTTTATTCGAAAAAAATAGTACAATAATTTCTTCTTATGGTAAAAATTGCAATGAGTTGAATTTTTTTTTTGTACGATGTCGCGGTTTACCGAGTTGGGTTGGAGGTTCGTAAGTAATAGAAGATGCATCAAATATTCGTGGCAAACATCACTATTCGCGACACTTTGTTCCCGAAGATTTTTCGCCTCCGTACGTGAGTCTAATACGTTATTCACCTACGAAATCCCTGCGGCATTTAACTTCGACGAGAACCAACGAACGCGCTTCGCTCGCTCTACCGTCTTTCTTTCTCCTCTCGATAGAATCGACTTTCATCGTCATAAAGAGACGATAAATTCGGTAGCATCGTTGCAAAATTCACGAGGGCGCACGCTCGTTCTCTCGCTCACTCGCCCCCCTCTCGGGTCCCCCGTAGACTTCTTTTTTTCGTTTCTCGTCCGTGTTTCATTCTATCGGCCCCCTCCCTTACTCGGGCATTCTGCCAGACCAATTCAACTGCAATAATATTTGCATAAACCAGGTTTCTCGTCGTATACCTACGGGATAAATCATACACCTTGAATTTACACGGCGACAAGGTCGTCCTGGCTTTTTTTTTCTTTCATTTCTTTCTTCACATTTTCTATGAAATCTCTTTATTCTCTTGAACATTTTTTTCCATGATATTTTTTGCGTTTTTTTCGATGTTATCTTAGCAACGATTTCTCGCGGTCGGGTGGAGAATTGGAATCCCGGATCAACCGTGAATGAAGATGAATTTATATTTCCTTGTTCGCCGACAATTTCCAAACGCGGTTATACCCAGGACAGTCGCTGCAAGTGCTCTTGATTCGAAACGGTTCGCCGTACGGAAAATTTCACAACGTCGTTCGAAGTATCATTCCAAGGGGGTTAACTGCTCCGAGGTAAAGAATTCCGTATAACAAGCGATAAAACGCGCGCGAGCGTTTTTCCTCGCAAGAATCTCTCGTCGCTGTTTTCTTAGAAAGCTCACTAGTACTTTTCCGACAGGTTAATGTGGCAATGAAAGAAGAAAAAAATGTGTACAAAAAAGAAAGAATAACACTCTGCGAGATTAACGTAGTATTTGCACAAAAGGTGTGTGCACAGGTAGGACTGATAGCGATCCCGAGAAAGTCGGAGCATAATTCTTTTTAGCGAAAAATTAGTAAACACCTTGGGTTCTCGAGTGTCGGACGCTTCGCGGCAGTAGCACGCCCATACCGGAACACTCGAGAGTCGTGGCGTAAAACTTGCTCTTAAAACTTAGGCACGTCCCCGTGCCAGAGATACTCTGGCGGACAAAAAAAAGAAAAAAAAGAACTAAAGTTTTCCCGAGTGCATCAAGTGCACTAGAGACGAGCACTTGCGATATTAAAACAATGAAATAAATAAATAAAAACAAATGGCTTTGTGGTAAAATTTTGAAGCTTTAAACACGAATATTGTTCGACCTGTCTAAGAAAGGAAACATGATTTTGGGTTTTTTTAAAAGTCTAAGACATCTTTTCTCAGATAAAATGTTATTCTCCTTTCGATATAAAAAAGCACTTGCAATATTAAAACAATGAAATAAATAAATAAAAACAAACAGCTTTGCGAAAAAATTTTGAAGCTTTGAACACGAATATTGTTCGACCTGTCTAAGAAAGGAAACATGATTTTTGGGTTTTTTTTAAAGTCTAACACATCTTTTCTCAGATAAAATTTTATTCTCCTTTCGATATAAAACGTCTTCCGAAGCGTCGGATAGAGATCTGTAGTCAGTTTGACGCGTACATCGGACGAGGATTTCGCTTTGGCACGCGAGCCCGTCAATCTTTCCCTCGTCTCAAAGCTTTCGCTATCGGGGAGGGGCACACAATTTGTCGCACGTGAGCGTTGCAATTCTCATCGGATTCTGCGCTCTTCCAAGTAGGATCTTTCGCACTCGCTCTAGTACCGGCGAGAGAAGCTTAAGGACACTCGACAGTTCCTTTGTGCGCCCTTAGGCGACAGGAGACTCTGGCGTCCTGGTGCAATGCTGACGAGTCAAGAGGCGCATCCATCGAAGCCGGCGAAGCGAGTGGTATAGAGAAAACGAGAACTGCGATAGCTCCGGGGCTGTACAGGGGCTCGCGACGCCCCGTTCGCCAATCGAAACTCACAAAACCCTTTCAGACATCGTTCGATGCTGCCGCGAAAGTGGATCCCTGACCCATTTGTCAGAAAAGTATATATTCCCTCTTCATAAAAGATAAAACGAAAAAAATGAGAACAGAAATATTACGATGTGATAAAACGAAACGAGTGAAGGATCGAACGTGTGCATGGAATTGTGCACAACCGAAAGCTCGTCGTAAAGAAATACATGGTGCTATCGAACGCGGAGATCATTCCGGAGGTTTTTTTTTTCACTCCATACGACTTTAGCTCACACTGTAACTCACTTTTTCGTTTCGGTATGAAAATGGACCACCCAACGGAGAGATAAAATTTCAGCAACCTTTTGTATTTGCAACCAACGGTCCTTGATTCATTTAATTTCGCAACGAATTAATTTATATCGGTACGCGAAATAAATTAATCATCGAGGATGCTCGTAATTATTTAATTTCGCGGAAAAAGCGCTCGAGCGTGAAAGTCGACTGCATTGTCTGCTTCGGCTCGCAATATAAGCGCGGCTTCGTAGAATCCCATTCGATATTGCGGTCATGCGAAATGAATGCGGAAAAAATATCGACGTTTCGTCGGCAATTACAGGGAGATAAAAGTGATGAATACGACAATTCCGTGTGTGCCCCTTCGCTTTTTTTTTCTTTTTCTTTATTTATTTATCTCTAATTTTTCCCATCGTCCACCGTGATGCAACGCCAGAGGTAGGAATCGGCGTGACAGAACGCGAGTGAGGACGGAGATACTCGGTGGTTGCATGTATGCAGTCACGATAACGACGAGATTGTAACTGTCGCTGCTCTCTCCTTCTCGTCTCGCGGCCCGTGCATGAATGCGTCGTTGTCTTTTCCACCCCCTCGACGCCACCCTGCACAGAATACCAGCGCGGGCTTCGTCACGCGAAACGGCGGGGCCACTGTAGGGGTTGAATACCGGGATGAAAAAAAATTCATTTCTTTCAACCCACGGGCAGAAACTTTTTTTTAATTTCGTTTTTCTCTTATTTTTCAACCAACGTGTTTCTACTCTGACGTTACATCCGGTCTAAAGCTGAGATTTTCAAATCGAAAGCGAAGTTTTCCCGTATGACGCCAATTCCGGTTTAAAACTAAGATTTTCGAACCGGAAGTGACGTTTTCCAATATGACGTCTAAAACTGAAATTTTCAAACGAAAAGTGATGTTCTCCCATATACCGTCACTTCCCCTGTGCGGTTCCGAAGTCGTACCGATGGTGAAATTTCGCTCAGAAAATAAACAATTGTTCGTAGTCACTTCCGGTCTAAAACTGAGATTTTCAAACGAAAAGTGACGTTTTCCCATATGCCGTCACTTCCCCTGTGCGGTTCCGTAGTCGCGCCGATGGTGAAATTTCGCACAGAAAATAAACAATTGTTCGTAGTTCGAAACAGATTCGCTCCTCGTTCGGTTAAAGAAATAGTGTAACACTCGGCCCGCATGCCGTCGGAGGGCGTTCGTAAATTCTGTCTTGTATCCTCCATCCCCGGGACTTAGCCGAGCGGCGAAGGAGTCAGAAGCGGGTGTCAGGAATACGTAGTGCTTTTGGGAATTGAACTAGTGATTAATGCATGAAGCTCAAGCGACACGTGTCTCTGTGCATACGAAGTACGAATCGGCTAAGTCTAAGAGGGAACGTAATGTATATATATATATATACATGTAGAGCTTAACAATGAATCTCCTATCCGATGGATACTATCTGACGCTGCGGGTTCCATCCATTCTACCTTTCCCAATTCCAATGATTCTGTATTCAATAGAGTACCTAAAAAAAATTTTTTTTAAATGAAGGTGAACCGAATGAAAAAGTAATGCTTCACATCGATTTATAATCCGAAGAGCCACTCCAGCTGCCCCATTCGGAGTGGCGCGACGAAGTACCGTTGCAATCGATCACTCCACTACAGCATGCTCAATTACCTACCCTTCATGCCCCCCCCCCGCCACGTACGCACACACACACGGTCACAAGCAATAGTTATGAGTGTAATATGAGACCTGTTTTACTCGAAAGAACGTAATTAATCATACGTTAATGAACGAAACTCTACAGCGAAATTTTATTAACTCACGGCTGCTGTGCGTATACAGTACGGTAATCCCCAAATTCATTATACCTCAGTGTGTTCGTCATTGTCGTTAACGAGGAAAAATAAAAAAATGTTCAAAGGACACAAGGTAGTCCTTTGACTACCTTGTGTCTACAAAGTAGAAAGGCACTCTGACGAAAATCAGATTAGATCCACCTTTTCAGAGACGGCCGCAAGGTGCGTATAAAACGCGGTGCCTTTTTGTGCTCAATGTTCCATTTTGCACATTTTTTTTTCTTCTTTCAACTCACTCTCGCGTGCAGCGGTGGATACAGTGTATCTAGAGTATAGCGGGGCAAAACGGACGAGGGTTTGCCATTTTTTTAGAGACACGCGAAGAAAAGGCTCGATGTTCCGTTTTGCCCCGCATTTGCCAGTACAGGTGCACCGAAAGGAAGTAAAGCCTCGGGGCATTGAGCAAGCTTTGGTGCGCGGTGAGGAAATTCAAGGTACATAGCAGTTCTCGCCAGGGGTTTGAGGTCTCACGCGACGAGAAAGATACAAGGGACGGTGGGTTGAGATGGCTCGGATGCGGAGGTGAGCAAGAAGGGAGGAATAGACGGTCCACCGGTCGGGATGGAGTTGACAGGCGTGTTGTGGGGCCGTGCCTCCGGGTGGTATATCGACCCGGGATGTGTATACTCGCCCCTTCGTGTATGAACATTCCCGCAGTGCTCGTAGGTACGTGTAACGAAGTGCGAATTAAACCGCACACTGGCAGGGACTATCGGTAGACTAGGTGCACGCTATAGATGTAGGTGGACGGATGTATTAGGTGCTGGGATATTTAGGTATCCTTCGGCAAAGATGCACGATGGCACTCCGGCGGTTACAACGGTTCGGTAGTACCAGACCGCGGTACCGCGGTACCCCGTCACGTACGGCAGTGACGAAGGGAATTTATCGCCGGCACGAAACTATCATGGAACCACTTTTATGGGAATACATCAAGGAGCAATTAGCCACGATTATCTCCGGGGAAAAAAATTGCGCTGCGACAGAACTCAGTTTCGAGGGGTAAAATGGTCGAGTGCATAAATAAAGCTGGTTCGCCGCATGGTTTGTTACGGAACACGCAAGAAAGTAGGGGAGGGGCAAATGGAAACCTTGGGGCAAAACGGACCACCCGTGGATATTTTTTGTGAAGCATGATTGGAAGGTCCCGTGACGGATTAGGTCGGTCCATTTTGCCCCACTGACGTGCGATGGCACTAATGCGATACAAACTTGCTCGGTGTTTACTTTTCCAGACGTTCGTTAAAGTAAATTGTTTCAGCGACGAAGATAATTATTCGGCGCCCAAGAGGCTAAACAGTAGGGTACTCCCACTTAGAGTACACATCCTTGAACTTAATGCATCGAGGAAACTCGGGCGGGGTCTAGGGGGTTTGGGCTCGTTGATTTTTCATGCATAATTTATGAGAAATAATCCTTTGTTGAATGCATAAATTGATGGCCGACAGTCCACCGGTGGCCCGCGGCGTATAACGGAGGGTGGCAGAAACCGAGGACTGAAAAGGTTTCTGGAACGCAGATTTTTCTAACTTCATTCATTTTTTATATATTTTTTTCTCTTACTCTTTACATGTATCTCTTGAGGCGGAAGAGATATTAAAGGTTCTCGCGCGAGTGGTCGAAGAGCAACGGAACATCGCGGACGTCTATCTCTCACGAGTTTCAGGAGAAACTTTCCAAGTTCTCATTACACGTTTAATAAGCGTAACTCTCGAAACTATCAAAAGTTTCACACAATTGCGATCTTTTTTTCTTTTGGTCTTTCACTTCGTATTGTATGAAATACGAGGGTGAAAATGTAAAGTCGGTCACGAGTCGCGATTCTTCAAGGATTCACAAAGAAATGCGAATAAACGCTTTCTGAGGGAAAATCGAGTTACAGATATATTTAGGCAACGCTCGCGTGAAGAAGAGCGTGCTAAAACGAACCGTCCATTTATGATAACGGTTTTTTTTTTATGCCTTCCGGAAAATTGGACGACATGGTCCATTTTGTCCCGCTCTCTTATATATAAAGTTGGAATACTCTATAGGCGAGAACGATTCGACAGAACTGAATAGCGTTTCTTATACCTGACTGCATGAACGTTGAATTCAACTGTATCGATTTCCAAGATTTCTCTCGTTCTCTATTTTTCAATACGAATCTGTACGACTCAAAGAATCGGAGGATTATCGGTATTTCGCTGGAAATCCTTTTTCGTTCACGTATTCAATGCGAGAGAGCCCCGGAATCAGGCAACGTCTAAGAAACTCCGAAGCCGGAGATTACGAGGTAGAGTATATTATTCGAAATGTTCGAGGAGCTTGGATAGAGCTCGACGATAATACAGCTTCGTGATTTTTTTTCATAATTAAAACGATAAAATGTCTGAAATGTACTTTAAAAAAAATAATAATAATTCCATTAAAAAATGTATAATGGACTTAATTTATTACACAATAAGATACACAATAAAATATACTTCATTAAAAATAAAAATGTATTATGTATTGCTCAATTTCGTACAATTTCAGTACTTACCATGCAAAATGGATAAAGGGATAAAAAGAATAATTTTATGACAAGATTCCATGTTTATTTTTTTTCTTCATTTTCCCGATAATGTAACAACAGTGACTTACAAATAATTGGTGAATTTGTTTTTTTCGTTTTTAATATTCTTTTTGTTTACTAAATTATTCGGTAAGTACAATCGTGGGTCGTGTCGCGCATTGTCAATCAAGTGGTCCTATTGAATACAAACGTGAATAATACGAGTTATCGGCGGGAGGGGGATATGAGTTGTCGACAACGAGCGGTACGCGATTGACGATCTGTTACATCTTTTATCTTTCTTACGGCGCTGGAACTCAGTAACGGTGTTACCAATTTCCAGGTCTCAACTGGTCATACCAACCACACATTCCGTTGGCACAATTGAAACGGTGTGACATTTATTTCGCTCCTATTAAACTACCCCTCCGGGTGTGGTACTGCGGGCTTCGCTGGGACTAGAGCGACGCGCCGAGCCCGACGCGGTTCTCTACTAATCGACTTAAAACTTTGTCGTTCGTTAATCATATTCATTATTCTCACGTTCTCGCTTGTTCGAAATTTATCCGAGCGCGTGCATGCTTACACACGGAGAGAAATGATATATTAAAATGATTATGAAGCACTGTAAACAATACAGAAATTAAAAATCCACATCCTCTACTTCCGAGCAGTTAGTTAACAATTTTTTTTTAATTATTAGACCATTTTTTATCTTCTTGACTAGATTTTTATTTACGAAAAATAATACATTGAGCGACTGTGCCAAGTCTGCTGGGATGGTGGTCATGATCGACAAAGAAAAAAAATTTCATCTGAAATTGATTTTTTTTTAAGTAACGCAATGGAGTTGGTTTCTTTAATATAATTTCTCTCTCCGTGTGCAGAGATGCGAGTTCCGCATCCTCCTGACGAATCGGCGCGATAATGGAAAATCTTCCTGTAATCCCGTTCGGATATCGTCGCTACCGGTAGATTATAGACAAATAGACAAAATAATTCACCTCGAGAATGCATCCGCATTGTGAGTAACAGGGGATGGTCGCGGTGTGATATATCGGAAGTCGATATAAATTCGTTCCTCCGACATCGCACGCGTCCGGTGGAGGATATGGGAACGCGCCCAAGGAATCTAATGGAATGGCAGGAGAGCCTAGCCGGACCGATGCACTTCTCTACCTTTTATTTTGGTTCGTCGGCGAACCCGAGAGCCAGTCTCCTCGTTGGCAGACAGTCGAACTTTAATAACCAAGATGTCGTTGAGCGAAACGATGTGAGAAACTAAAATCTCCGATCGGCTTCCAATACTTCTACACTCCCGTGGAATTATTTCTGGCGCGATGAAGCCCGTTCGTTATCGAACTCAGGATTTCGCGTTTAGTCGTCCTCTGATACAAAATAAAAAAATTAAAATTACGACCCTTCGAAGGCACATTCATATTGAATAACCGAACAAAGTACCAAAAAAAGAACCTTCGAAGAGCCGATATTACGTCGTTCCCTCCATCGTCAAAATAATCATCCATTCACGCAGCCACGAACACGTTAACTGTTTTTTCTTTGCGTCTAATATCAGCGACGTAGCGCTCACGAATTACGGCACTCGTTAAATCGAGCTTTTTTTATCCGCATCGTTATTACATATGATTATCATTACATTCTCCTTAAACCGATCATACATATTTACAAGAGTCTTGAGTTATACATTGTTTATATATATATGTGTGTATATATATATATTAAACACGATGTACTCGAGCGTCGTTTCGATTTATCACTATATTTTTTTTGTTCTTTTATGGATCATAACGATAATAATGTGTGCATGATATTTTTTAAAACTTTTTTTTTTACCGTACTCAATCGTGTATCGTAATATGTATTGTAGACACTTTATGCATTATCGACTGAGATAATAATGATGATGACGATAATAATAATAATTAAAATAATAATAATAATGTTCGTTACTCAATGTACTTTTTCATACAAACGTTTGCGTAGTCTATAAACGCGGAAGGTCTCGAGATTCGTGCGAGCTCGACGATACAAGGAAAACTCCACAAGGCCAATTCCCAAACGACTATGCATGCCGGAGCGATCTTCCGGAAATCGATCCGGAAACTTGTGCGATAACAGGGATATTTTATTTTTCAGCGTTACGGCTTCTGGCGTCGAACAGAGCGCTCTGTGAAGGGGAGCGGGAATTGTGACGAGACACCGCGGGAGATCGAGTTCATGACGCAAAGTCGACTCGATCTACTAGAACTCTACTCCGTATCTTGAATGCACAATTCTACCGTAAACACGAGATTCATTTTTTTTTGTGCTCGAATCATCAAGCTCGCACAATTCACAACAATGCCCCCGAAATGTTCAGGCACTCCGAAGAAAATACGTTAACAAGAATAGAGTTGAAGGGGGCATGAAGAGTGAACTACACCCGCTATCAAATTTCGGAGCTCAAGCGCAAGAGAACGTATGAATAAGTTAAAATAAAAATAAAAAAAATTGAACGACAGACACCTTTCTACACAAAAATATGGTAAGTTTTACATCGTCATTTTCTTTTTTTGTTAATACGGTACCCGGGAGTTGTCGATGCGGCTATAGTTCACTCTTAATTACAATAATTTTTGTTTGTTTTCTTTTTGTTTTAATTATTTTATCGTGTGTTCGTTTAATGGGATATCTTAACTATATATATATATCTTTGGTACATTGTCTATTCGTTCGCTCGTCTGCTCATTATTTTTTTTACTTTTTTTTCATCGTATCTAACACAGGTAGTACACGTTTGGATGAGCTTACGCACTCTCGCCTCGATGCCTTTGCACATGCACGACGTGCTCCATAAAAAAGAAAAGCTATATAAACGATAATGACGTCGGGGTATACGTCTTTCCACTACTTCGCGAGTTCGTTCGCTGGAGAAAGGAAAAATAAATTGAAACCCGCGAGGAAATGAATAAAAGAAAAGAATATACATATACATATATAAAATAAAAAGTGAAACAGAAAAGGTAGGTAGAGAAACGTATAGAAATTGAAAACTCGAGCAGGAAATAAAAAAGAGAGACAACATTCGTCGGACAATTAAAAATCTTAGCTGGCAGCGTTGCGGCTGAGCCGCGATACAGTCCCGTACCAGGAGACTTTGCAGCACGAGAATTTTAATTAGTCGTACACCAATTAAAAAACGGTGGCTTAACGAACGATTCCTCTGCGACGAAGTCTGGAGTGCCGAATCTACCGCCAGTCGCACCGTTCTTATTATATTAAATCTTCGACTCAGCACACATGTTCCCCGTTCACGAAACATTTATCAAATCTTCAACATTACCATTAATTAACAGGTACATCATCCACGCACTCATAAATATTATCTTTTACTCTGTTCACTGTAATATTTATAATTAATACGTACGTACATACATACATAGCGTCGATCGATCGCCGTCCATTATTAATATTATTATTATTATTATTATTATTTTTGTTATGGTTATTATTTACAATAGCAGTGTCTTTCTTCGGGTCGAGGGGAAAAAAGAGTAATCGGTGATGTTGAAACGTTTTTTGTACGAATAGTAATGCGACTAATGGCAGACCAGACAAACTGGCGCGTGGATAAGCAAAATTTTTTTCAATTACACTCCAAACAATGATAAAAATTGATAATTATGATTGGTATCATTGTATCGTTGTTCGGGAGAAGTAATTGGAAAATGAAACTGCTCGCAACTGGCACTTTTCGGAAGAATAATAAATAACAGAACGGTGAAGTCAGAGTGAACCCCAAAAATTGGGATTCCATGAACTCGTATAGCAAGTGAGATCCTGTGTGTTAATGTAACATGCCATGGAGAAAATATGTTAAAAAAATATATATTTAAAAGACGTTACAAATAAAAAAATGCTTTGACGGCGGTTTAAAATGTACGACTTTGTGGAATCGGGCGTCGAACTCGACCGTGTATACCACTACCCTGAAAATCCAAGCTACGGATGAGCAATTCGACCTGCGCACGAGCTGTCGGACGAATCTTCACTGAGCCCCCATTGCACAGCCAGTGGCAGAGAGAACGAAGTTCTGGTTGTCCGGTCGCAGAGAAAAATAAAAGAACGTCCTTTTCATTCGTTCGCAAAGATACGAAATTCCCGTGTGAACAGACGATAAATCGATAATTGGTTTAATCGTCAACGAGCAGGAAGTCCCAGTCACGAATAGTCGTGACCATCGATTCGATCATCCTTTCGCATGATCGAGCGCTGTTTATCGGCAAAAAGAAATCTTCGTTTACGCACGCATGCCTGTTATTCGAAGCTACTCAGACACGAAGAGTTCGCACGGGGTAGTTTTCACCGTTCCAGCAAGCCAATTTCGGCGGCTCTCGAGCCTACGGTGAGCTCGAATAACCTTCAACTGTCTTCGAAGCTGCACCACTCCGTCTGAGTGGATGATCGAAGACGGGTAGAATGAAATTTATCGAACAATCACTCGCCCTCCCTTTCTCTCATTCTCGCTCGTTTAGACACGAAGAAAACAACGATGGCACTGTCCGTCTCCCTCGTTCTCTCTTCTTCTTTTCCGTCTTCCTCGGCATCTTCCTTTTTCACCTTTTTCTTCTTTGCTCTCTTCTTAGCCCCGGTTCTTCAACATTATTATTTACAGTGTTTCGCTACACTCGCATTTATCTAAGATTCAACCGGGCGACCGGCGACCCCCCAAGCGTCCGATACGGTTCGCGTATATAGCGTCGAGTTTTTTTATTCTTTTAGAAGCAGTACTTTCGAGTGCTGATCTCCGGAACCGGACTGAGGCTCGCAGCGGGACGACCCCCCTGACGAGGGACGGCCCCCTCCTCCTGTCAGCCGTAGTAGTAACTCTTGTTGACGAGATTTCTTGAATTGTCCGGACGCAGTATGGTGTGAAGGCTATTCGTGCCAACCATGTGATTGCCGAGATCGACTCGGACGCCGGCATGAGGCGACATCTGATGCACCGCTCCCATCGAGAGAGGCATCCGCGCATCAGCGTAATAACGCTCGGCATGAAGACGCTCCGCCAGCTGAGTCTCCGGGATACTGAAACAACGATCGATTCACGTACTTTAGATACTCTATCGTTCGCTCTATGTGCACAGGTGTTACCGTATATCTTGGATGAGTGAAGGGCTATCGGTGCAATTGTTCATTATTGTTTCCGTACTTCGAAATAATTTTCGGAAATTCGACAACGTACACCGAGAAAAAAAAAATTGGTTGGATTAACCAAAAGTCGCGGTGATATAATTTCAAAGCTGTTATTTGTTTAGTACAAATAAAGCATTGTTTTGTTACACGACCATTTGCTTCAATTTATTCAAAATTTGTTGACTGAAACAAACATTTTTGTTGTACCAACAAAATACACCTTCGCATTTGATTAATTCAACCATTTCTTTTTCTCAGTGTAGGGTATACTCGATAAGGTATTTTTTCTTTCAAACTATGTTTTTGTGTAAAAATGTGTTTGTTTTTTTAGAATTTCCATCAGACTCACCTGGTGGTGTCCTGCATGGGAACTGGAACTGGGGTCGTCAGATCAATGTCAGCGTCGATCTCCGATATCTCGTCGGTGAAACCGTTCGGCAAAGTTTCGTTGTTAGCGTGAAACTTCGCTTGTCGCTTGGCCCGATGACGGCTGACGAGAAGACGACCGATGACGAGGCCCAGGAACAGAAGAACTCCGACAGCCACCGAGACGATTATGTAGAGATAAAATTTTTCCTGGTTTTCTATATCAGCGTGAAAAATTGAGATTCTTTAGTGACAACAAATTATTCCTTCCCCCTCGCTTTGGAAGGTTCACTACTGCAATTAACATCTAACAGATTATTTGTTTGCTTTCGTCACGCATCAATCAGGAATGAACTCTGGTCGTCGAGGATGCAAGATGCGTTCCAGAGCGATGCAGCGTAGGTAAATCAATGTAAACTCAAAACAATAATAAATAAAATCCAAACACATGCAAAACGAGCAACTACTTCTACGCGTCTCTTATTATTACGATTAATGTTAATGTTTAATGATGTTCAAGCATCTTTTGCATAATTAATGTCGAAAAAGGATGAATGAATTCGTGAGACTAGCTTGGTTGATAATTCAGATTGTTGTTGTCACCAGTCGATAAGGCAACGACGGAGCTTCGGTAGCTCAAAGTTCTACCGCAGATAAGATAATTCGATTTTTCTGTTAACATTTTGTTCATCTTGACAAGATTGACCTACTTTCGGTCTCTCCCTACAACGTTTTTCAAACTACTTTCATTTATTTTTTTTCTGCCGATGTATTCTCTAAATTTCTATTGTACTTACTTGAGATAAAAGAATAGGCATTAATCCACTCATTGAGATAGCCGACAACGACGCGCTCTTCCTCGGGCACAGCGTAGACGACAGTCGTACAGTTAGTCGTCGTCTGCACCCCGCCTGGCTCGTCGATATTACCAACGTTAACCCTTGCGCCTCCCATCGTCATCCCCTTCTTATCCTCGTTCGGTAAGCGCAAGCGTTTCTGTGCTTTCTCTCCCGTACCGACCGAGCTTAACTTGTATCGAGCTTCCACTTCGTTTGACAATGTTTGTGTTCGTATGTGAGCGCGATTTAATAGAGAAAAAAAGAATAAAAACCCGTAAATCTCGTTCACGCATTAGAAGAAAAAATTCACTTAGCCGAATGCTAATTGTGCTTCATCAAAATCCCATGGTTTATTTACAGAATATATGGATTCGAGCTGATAAAGTTGAGAATTATATTATACACGTATGAAAATATGATAATTGATTATTTACAGTTTAAAGAATGTTAATGAGTCCATTATACATTAATTTACGTGTTCATTTTTCGAAAGGTAGAATAGCAGTGGGGAGAGAGTGAGTGACAAAAAATTCGTGTGAAATTTTACTTGTTAAATAGGATTGCAGGTGCAACGAAAAAGCTTGTGTAGAATATCCATGAAACATAATCTTGAAATAAATGATTCGATGCTGTGTGAGACAGATATGTGTGGACAGGAAAATATATTTTCCAAGCGAGAGGATCGCAAGAATTCTTATTGAAAACTTTGATATATGAATCCGCGGCGAATTGATGATACACGATACACGATATTTTCCGATAACTGGAAAACCCGAGCGAAATTATTTTTCTACAGTATTTGCGCGAACCGAGGTATCGAAGACCACATGTGATACTTGAATACAATATATTCGTTTTATTTGCTGTTGCAACGGTTTTAATTACCCCGGTCGGTACGGAATACGATAGCAATGCAGTTTTTATTTATTTATCTTACAAACCGTATTGTCGAAGTATCGACTTCGAACTGTAAATATAGAACGCCAATTGTGTCAATTACGTTTTCAAAAAAAAAAGAAAAGAAAATCATGTAATCAGATGTTTCGTAAGAAAATCCATGAGACACGAGTTCAACGATTTCGCACGGTGACGTGCTAAATATAATATTTGTCGAGATTAAAGTGGTACGTACCTTCGCGATATTACCGTTTATTATTCACGAGTGCAATTTCAAACTGACACTGTCTTCTCCATCGAGATTAATTTCCACGAACAGATAATTTTTATTTCGATAGCTATTTGTTATTCACTCATATTTTTAGCACAGTTTTATGGAAATAATGCGGGTTTGTGAGTAAGTGAATCGTGATGCGAGATTGGTTAACCGATTAACAAAAACGTCTCTACCGTTACACGTTCCATGTCGGTCTCAATCGCAAAAACGCGTTTCGTCGACGCGGCAACAAATTTTCCTCTTACGCCGCATAAAATATAGCGCGCGACGGTAACCAACCGAAACGCTACCAGTGTACACAAGAACTCATGTTAAACAGCGATAATAATGATCACGGCTCCATCTGTCGTTCGTGTAACTTCCGTCGAAAAAATGTTTGCGTCATTCTCGGTGCTTTTGATAAACAAATATTAGGAAGAATAAAAATTGCTCATACAATCGCACCGATGATTTATAATAGCCCCGGCGTGTGTAGTAGTCGATTTACGGACCAAGTTACTAGCAAATTTGCATTATTAATTTTTTGTTTTTTGTCTATACGCGTATCGGAATATTTACATCTTTGTAAATGGAACAATATGCAAATGTAAATGAAACAACGATATCGTGAATGAATATATATATATTTTTTAAACGCATCGCTGGTCATAAACAGACAAACGTACCTACTGGTGGTTAAGTTTACAAAAAAAACATCCAAGTGCATTAAAAAGAAATAAATGTCAAGCGGTATTAGAAAACTCAAAAATGCAAGAATATTGTCGTTCTGCCGATTGCATACACCACGGAAACGCATGCAACAGCATGAAATCGATTTCCAGTCCAAGAATCATCATGCCCACTCCTGTTGCACAGTTCGGCTCAAAGCGATTGCGTTCAGCACCGAATCTCAATCAGGCATTACTGACTGATTACACAAAGCACGTGAAATGTTCACGGATCGTGGATTGTTGCCGGATCTTGCAAGGTCGTCCTATATTGGGATTTCACGAATTAGGGACACAGGATCTGGAACCATTTAATCACGGCTGGAGAATTCGCACGTCGAGTCGACAACCGTGTGGTAGCCGAATCTCGGGCAACTTCCGGTTTGATCTCGATGTTCCGCACGGACTGAACGCATCAAGAGGTAACTAGTCCGTGCGTCTTGTATCTTATTATTTCCTCGCCAATGAATCTACCTGTACTAAATTCCCTCTGGTAAGATATTTCTATTGTGATCGTAACAATTGAGACGCGAGACGCCAGGATTGCTGATAGACGCCTAATGCCACAATGTTCGTTGTTCGATAGGGTACTTCGAGGAATTGCATTGTCAACCCACGTACGCATAATCTGGCGCATAATACGCCCTCCGGATGTTAATCTTGCTAAACAGAGACTTAGTGATACCGTAATACGGCTGTTGATACCGCACTATCGATATCGACCTAATTAGCGGGACAACTTTCGTAGCGGAGTTAAAGTTGTTTCGAAAGACGGTGGGAAGCTTTCTGTTCCGACAACACTGTTCAAATATCAAATTCACTGGGAGCCACTTTTTATTTTTTGATATCGTAACTCAATTTCCAAGATTGCAAACTTCCTCGGTATGAGAATCATCTGTATCGATGCCCGCGCAAGTTTTCTCGTTCACTTCCACGTACTGTCGTGATTTGAACCGAGTCGCGATACGAGTGCACTGTATGTTTTGGCAGACAAAATGCACTCTGCCAGATTGGAGTTTCCCCTCCAAGTGTAATCCCCTGGCAGCGACAAAAATTCTATGTCAACCGCTCGTTCACTTCGACCGATAACATAAAGTTAAAAAAAAACGACTGCTCGCCCCCTCCCCCCCGCGTCAAATGTTTAGCGCGAAAAACGATCGATATTTTTCAGCTCAGCGATTCTGCAGCAGAAGAACGTTAAGAAATTGACGGTACCAGCGATTCGAAGCGAAAATCCGGACAAATTATGTGTTAAAGGGGGAATACTCGTTTATAAGCTCCGCAATACGAAGGTATTGATCTTCGACGTTAATGATATCGGGAAGTTTGAAGTAAAAATCACGATATTGGATTTCAGTAATTTTCGCGCCGAACGATAAGAGACCCTCTCATAATCGTCGATTAAATTTACTTGGGCACTGCGAGGCGGGATTTGTTTTTGGCTCTAGTTGGGGGATAAATAGTTCGGAGTGTGGCAATTAAAAGTTGAGTTCCGCGGCAATCGACGCGGGGGGGGGGGGGGGGGGGGGAATAATCTGACGAGGAGCTGGATATCGTGGGGTCCAACGATTGGGAACAAGAGATCGCAATTTCATGGAGTCATTACGCTTTTTTTTACCGTTTGAGAGACTTTCGATGCTGATCGAGCACTATATACAAGGTTTACCCTCAATTTGACGATTTGTCGTTCATCGGCCAATTTGTATTTTCTCAACGAAAATATTGCCAAATACCAGGGTAAAACAATCACACGAAACGAAACAATTAATAGACAAATAATCTTTTGCGAGCCTTATAAATCGACAAATCAAATCGAAGATTTACCGCAACCCCATGCAGATTTCAACACCGATCCAATTCATGTGTTTTCAATTCGAAGAGGATGAAAAGTTGTAAGGTGAAACTTATAGAACTTGATGAAACTCACTCTCGTTATTGGTCGTCGCCCGCGCCGGTGAGGAGCTCACTGTCGGTGAATTTCCCGTCGCGTTGTCTCTTGGCTGTGGTTGCGGTCCCTCCAAGTTCGGACTTGGGCTAAACTCTGTCCTGAAGTCGGTTCTGTCGAATCCTTCGTCGAACTCCGGCGCAAGATCTATCTCGTCCACCTCTATCTCACCGGCGTACTGCTCTCTCAGTACGGTTCTCGGTACTGCAAAAGAATAAAGTAAGCCATATTTCTAATTAGTAAAGTGTCAAAAGATAAAGACATTCCAATATTGCAAGCCAATTCCTTCCATTTTCTGATTCCAAATTAAATCCATAACCATCAATTATCATCAAATCAAATGTATAATTTATTAACATAGACACATTGAGAAAAAAGTGTTAAAAACTTATCCAATATTTAAGGTAACTGAAGGGTGAATATAAATTCTTGACACAGCAAATGAACAAAACAACCATCGAGATCCAACAGTAAACGTAGCCCCAGGCGTTTCATCCATCATATTCCGAGAGAACAAATATTAACGAAAATCACGAAAATCAAATACTGCCGATATTTTCATCAATGTAATATTCGTAACAAGGGAAATTGTAGCCCGGGGCTTTCGCTGCAATCTCGCTGTACTGTACTTCGCTGATTATACGTATTCATAGTATTAAGGTATGTTGAGTCGTGTATGAGCCAACAAACATGATCTCGGTATGTTCATGACCCTTGATCCAAAGCCGATTCGAGTATTATTAGGCTCTGTCAGTGCTGCCACCGTTGCCTCTGCTAGTACCGGTGATGCTCATTGCAGCGGCATTGTATAATGAATCCGATTTAAGCGGCGAAGCTATGCAACCATTCTCGGGCGCACATTACTCGACTCGACTTCCTTCCGATAACAGTTCGGCACATACATCCAATTTTCATTCATTTCAAAGCCTGCCCTTGCATTACACCTGTGATACACGCGCGTACGGGCAGTTCGAATAAACCGGCGAATGGAAACGAAGCGAAAAGTATCGGTGAGGCGTACAGACGTCGCACGGTAAAAAAATGATAATAGAAAGGACTGAAAAAAAAACTCAGTTGCAAGAAATTCGAGACTAGAGAGGCGTTTGGAGTTAACACGATTATTTTTTCGGATAACGATGTAAATTGATTTTTAACGCCTTCGAGGAGCCTTCATTCAAACGCCACTGCAGGGATTAAAATTGCTAACGATCGTTAAGCAACCTCTCGGTGCAGTATCGACCATTCCCACCGCAGGGGTTGCCTTCCCTTTGGAATGTTACCGTTTCGAAATAGATTGTTGGTATCGCTATACCTGCGGCTATATTTTTTTTGTGGAAAAGGGCAACCAATTCCCGCTGAAAATTAATACCATGCGAGTATCCATTCGCAATTCCTCGAGGGCACATTGTGTGTGGGTAGAATATCCGTGTGGGTAGAATATTTTCGATACGGGTCCAATCTCGCGTGGAGAATATTGTTGCGATCTTTTATTAATAAACATTCCAGCAAACTGGCAAGGGCGATCGAGGTATCTGTTTTATGTTTCTCGAAAAATTTGTGACGATAGTCCGTTTTGCCCCACTGTTCTATGTGTCCGGTGTATTTTGAACGGCGATACGAATTATCAATTTGCATGTCATCTTCGGATGATCTATTTAAATTTAAAAAAAAAAAATTATTTCACCCATTTTATGATTCATCTGTGAGGGAGAAAAATGGAAATGTTAGGTGCTTTGTCCTTTATCGTTGAGCGGTACGGTATATTAACGATTGGGGCAGATTATCTCGTTCGGATCCTTGCGCGCTCAGTCGCGAGAGCGCTCGAGGGTTATCGCATCGGAAACACACGGTACTCTCTGTGTCGAGCCGCGTAAGTGTATCGTTCCAGGCCGGTGCGGGAGGGAGACGGCCAGAGTACTTTAGTTCACGCCCGAACTGGCTGACCAGCGCTTCTCGATAATTATTACTCGGCTAATTTACGAGGGCGTGAGCGGTGAACACCGAGAGCACGGTCGGTTGTTTTAACCCAACGTTCGATGCCCTCGCACCAGGCGAACCGCCTGCCGTGGCGCAATTCTCCCACGATTCGCGACATCTTTCGTGCAGTAACTGCACCGTCGTGTAGTACACTCGATGCCAGCTTTACCGTGCCTCGCACACAGCGTTACACCGTAATCGAGACTCGATGCACCTGACCCGATACGCTCGTGACCTCACCGATCGTAAACACTACGGATTAACTCGTCTACCGAGAGCACGTGAAATACCGCGGTCGGTAATAAAAACTGTAATCAATTTTTTTTACCATTCTGACTATCTACAGTCGAAAGAAAATTTTTACATGAAGCTGCGTTGATTCGTGCTTCATGTGGGAATATTTTCTTAACCGGAAGTGGTTGGAAACGGTGAAAGAATATTGATTGCAGTTTTTATTGCTGACGGAGTTTTACGCGACAAAATTATTGGCGACTGAGTATTATTAAACGATTGGGAAAAGAGTTAATCCGGCCGGTATTACCGACGACTTTCGGTTATAACAAAAAAAATGGCAATTTTTATCATAGAACCGTTTAACAGACGTCGGCCGCTGTTATATTTGGACATTGTAAATTGCTCGTAAATGCCCAATAATCGAGACCTTAATTGAACTCGTTTTTACCCGGTGAAAGTACAGAAAATAAAAGTTCAAAGCCCGTGTTTCTTACGACGTACTTTTGCGGGCAAATGATCAAAAGAAAGAAGCCACCGGAGCGTAATACGTGTCGGAGACTGGATATATCTTCGCGGTGAGAGAGGCTTATCGCCAGACGCATTACATCGGAACTCGGCAATTTGCCAAATCGCGAAGGGTTCTTTTTCGGCGAACGCGAGAAGATCGAGTATTTACGATGTCGTCTTCGTACACACTCGAACCTCACTGAAATTCGACGATGATCTTATTGGCAAACCGTCTTACATCTTACTCAAAAGAAAAAAAAGAACGAAATCGCTCTGGAAATATTTTCACGAGTCTATCCTTGTAAAATATTATATTTTTCTCGCAAACTCCGATAAATTTGTATCTATCGATATTCGGTTTATTTCTCGACCCGTAACATTAGCATAGTCTGCAAAACAGACAGTCGACGATACATTTTCATCGTTAAATCTTCGGGAGAACGCAGCTCGAACTTTTCTCCGGCTCGTTAAATCCGGTCGCCTCGATATTTATTTTTATTGTCGTCTCGTTGCCCGCTCTAGAGCTGCGATATTATTCCGAGGAAAACGATGATAAATGGCAGGATAAAAAAGGCTCGCCAATTGTGGGGCTGAATCCCCTGCCGACAAACCGACGAGATTGCGTCGAGAGGAACGATAGGAGTGTGCGTGGGAGAGGAAGAAAAAAATCTGCCCCGGCAGTTCCTAACGAAGCCGAAAGAGCCAAGCAGTGCGTGAAAATTAAGTGACGGTCTCTCGCGCGAGGCGGAGCCCCGTTGGCCATTCGGGCAGCCGGGATCGCTTTGTTACATCGTGAAAGAGGCGTTCGGGTGATCGAGCAGAACTCTACGTTCCACGTTGCCAGAGAACGTAGAAGAAATATATGTATGGAAGAATGGGGCAACATGGAGCCCCGGGGTAAAATTAAATACACTGAAAAAAAAAATATCATCGATTCAAGTAAAATTTGATTGCGTGCTGCCAAAGAAAAAAAATTATTATTTCGATGCTACTTTTAATTCTAACAATTCCATACGGGATTGAAACGATAACACGTCACATTGACAATCTTGCCGTCGTTGTTTCAATATCATATGGAATTGTAACTATTGAAAGTAGAATCGTAATAACAATTTTTTTCTTTGGCAGCCAGTAAGCAAATTTTTTTTTTCAGTGTAGCTTTACCAATGTTAAAAAACAAATGGGGACACCTGGAATAGAGGACCGTTTTACGCTATCCTCAATAGAGAACGATGCACTTTTTTCCTCCAGATAATTCTCTTCCTCAAGAGAGTGAGGCCGGAAGAGAGAGGAATCTTTATAGTCGGCGGAGCCGTCGCGTAGATCAAACTGGCCGTTTCGTAGAGAATCCGCACTGAACGAGGAAAATAACTGGCGAGTGGGGAAGACAGTGGTACGAAAGGAGGGAATTTGGAAAAAAAAAGAAAACGAAGTACAGAGCTTTGGCAATGGGAGGCAATAAAGCAGGTTTCTATGGCGCCGAAGGACTGGTCTCCATCGGCTCTGGCCGAGCTTAGAGCGCTGTGAGAAGAGGAGAAGGCTATAATTGTTCCCCAAAGTCCCATCAGCGAGAGAGATATCTCGCGGAGCGGGGAAAACGCGGACCTCGGCTGGGCGGAGGCGTAGAGGTCGTGTGTCCTAAATTCGCGAAGCTCGGGCCCGCGATGGAGAGCTGATAGCTTTGAGGTATATATATAGCCGGGGTGGCTCGAGTTGCCGGCTAATAAGTCGGCGATACGGTGGTCTATCTTCTACCTTACTCAATGGCGACCCCTCTGTTGTTATATGTCCTGTACAACAGCGATACGAGAGAGGATCGACACTGTGGAATTCCCCGCCCCGTGGCAAGACAAATCATAGACCGTTAACTTCAAATCCCATTCCATTCGATAGATTAGACACGACTATGGACATTGTTAGCGGAGGTCGATAAGGAGGTCGATAAGGCGCAATATGACAAAGAATTCTTGTGAGAAATTATTACATATTAAATTCCTGGAACCGCGGAAGTTGTTGTTATACCTCGACGGGGTTAACCATCCTGCCACAACTCGCGAGAGAGTTTCAAACTTATTGTTGTTTCCGTCAACGACCAATCTTTCATTTCATACGCAACTCGATATTTCACAAAAAAATTTGCGCCAAAAAATAAAAATATAAAAATTTACAGTACCAGTCATAAGTTATTCGTGAGCACTTACGCTCTCGGCGTACATAAAAAGTTTGTCCACATATCGCACTAAAGTTTTATGATTCTTAACGGTGTAAATCTTTACCGATGGTGCTGGATTATCAAACAATGCTTTTTGCCCGTTTTTTATTTCGATGTTGGGAAAAATTTGTGTAGCGAAAAATTAATGAAAAGTGTACAGGAAAAATTAAAACTCGGACCACTCTCGTGTCCCGTGTATGCGAATATTACGGCTTGAATATTGCAACCTGTGCTAGAGAGGTAATCAGCAGTGAAGTGCACGACGTGCATAAGATACTTATGACGCGAGTGCGAAAGCAAGAGGTGGCGAATGAGAGTACGAACGAAGATAATCCGATCAGAGACCGTCGTGGGGGTTATGTGCGCGCAGTAGAGGAGAGAGGTGCGAGATGTTTTCCACGACGAGTCTCCTGTGGGCCCGTCCGCGCTTCGCTCTCTCGTCACTTCAATTTCTAAACTTGCAAATGAAGCGAGCGAATGGGAGATGGCCCTCTGACTCGGCTCCTCGTCGGCTACGTCCTCGTTTTGTCGTACTACGTATTTCTCTATCTGTACGTCGACTCTGCACGTTTCAACTGCTAAACGTGCGGATAGCTAACGTTAGCTTCATCCGAGCGTACGTGCCATCGAATAAGCTCGCTCGATGACCCGGCTTCGCGTATATCGCTGAAAGAGCACTGCAACCCGGACACGGTGAGCCACTAAAAAATGCGGAAAAAATGCCTGACTTTTCACTCACCGCTTTTTGAAATACGTCACTTCCTGTTTGAAAATATAATTTTTCGACCGGAAGTGACGTGTTATTGGAAATACGTCAGTTCTTTATTGAACATATCATCTTTCGAGCGGACGCAACGTCATACCGGTAATGCCTCACTTCCGGATTAAAACTATTATTTTTTTCGACCGAAAATACGTTACTTCCGGTTTGAAAATTTAATGTTTCTTCGAAATCTCATTTGAAAGTCGACGGAAAGCTTGTCTGAAACCAGCTGTCACAAAAACTGTACCAATTCCACCCAAACGTATGCTCGACAGTGGTACACAATGTTCGTACCAATAAACTAGCGGAACTGCCGGAAGTTCGTCCGGAGCGGACAAATTGTCATTTCCGGCTGGCGGAATGGATACACACATGGGGTTTGGATCAACGTTCAAACAACAAAAGAAAACGCCGAAAACATTATTAGTCTCTATCAGCTTTATGGCTCGTTCATTTCCGCATACGTCAACATATATATATATATATATATATATATATATATATATATATATATATGGGATACAATGGCGGAGAAATGCAGACTCATCGTCGAGGGCAAACGTAGCGTGCGGTTGGGATTGATATATGAGTTTATCTAAACAGCCCAAGCTCCCAGACAGTTATTATGTATTCCAGCGCCATTCTGGTAAGTTTGTCGTTGATCCGACAACTTAACGATCCTGGTATAAATGTTTCGATGGATCGATGGTAGTTTTCTGTTTCGGTCCAGCGGTAAGTTTCAATAGACGCGAATAACTTCTTTATTTCTCCGAGAGAAAATACATTTTTCGTCCAACATTACGTTTTCATCCAATTCACGAGAGAGCTAATCAACAATTTATGCCCGAGTCGGGAAAACGCTTTACGAGCCCCGAATCAACCAACCGGATATCGGAGCTACGTTAATGTGATAAATTAACAATAACGGTCAGCTCCGAGAAGCTTCCGGCCTCCCGGAGTACCGTGGATTATAATGCCCGTCCGAAAGGTGGCCCACACGGTTATGTCCCAAAGTTTCCGATCGATGCCGGCAAATATGCACCAAGATAGGAGAGAAGCGAGGGAGAGAATGTTCATAGACACGCCGAGGGGCGAATGCCAGTGCGCCAAGTTCGGCCTTGAGTGTGTACGATTAGTTAACTATGTGATCAGATTGTGACAAAATAATTCCAAGAACGCGAAGCCCCCGAATAACTCCAACAAACCTATCATAACCGAGTGTCACATGCAGTCCAGTTTATCGGAGACTCGCGTCAGATACTTAAAAAAAAGCCCCAGTACTTGCTATTGTAATTTTTAATGCGAGCGTGAAAAATTTTTAAAGAGTTTAGGAAAATAATAAAACGACGGACTAAACGCTCGTTGTCGCTGTTGCCCTGGAATGTGTGATGGAAATTATTTTCCCTCGCCCTTTTTTTCGCCCCACTTCAGCAATAAAAACTGAGTCTTCATATATATGTATAAAAAATGTGTACCCATATATATGAATTTATATATATGTATATATGTATGTATATAGCAGGAAACCTCCTCACAGTCTGGTGCAATAAAAGAACGTACGAATGTCGAGGTATATATCGTCTTCGCTCCGGTAAAATTACGCTTTAGCGCTTCCGTCTGTACAAGGGAAAGGAAGAGAGCATGGGAGAAAATACGTGTAAAGTACGGTATAATACGTGGGGCACTGTGAAACGAGGGGGAGGGGTTTAAGGGGGTATGATGTCGAACGTAACGAGCACTCCGCCGTGTTATTTAGACGCCGAGAGAACTTCGTGATTACGTACAGTTTGGGTAGCGTATAACCAGCGGGAGCGGAAGCGGGGTAGTCGCAAGAGTTTACATTTTCCGTGCTTCTCAAACGAAGCCGAAACTTATAGCAATGATGGAGAGCCATCGCGCGAGGACACATGGTAACTCGTTCGTCTTCGATGAGTACGTGTCTGATCTTTCAACGAGTTAAGGGCAGAGTACACTCGGGCAAACTTTGCGAAATAAATAGGTCTCGTCGAAAAGTCAGTGTGTTCCTGACTATGAGGGCATCAGTTTGACAAGCATGACACCGTTCCTCTGTAGGGGCAATTTTCACATGGAACATATCATTTGAGCTACAGCTTTAATTTTTTTTTTTAATAAAAAATTGCAATTCGATATTTCGACGAAGAGGGACACCGTGCATTCGGAATATTCGTTCGAACTGGTCGGACGGGAAAGAGCGGGGCAAAACGAACCGGTGTCTTCCGTTCGAGACGAGACTTTTAATTTAACGTTGTTAAGAGTAGTCCGTTTCGGCCCGGGAGGTCCGTCTTGCCCCGCTTGCCCCTACATTAATAACTGTCACGTATAATACGTCTCCGTCGTTCCGTTTACCCGTCATACGCGATACTTTATATATAAAGCTCTTGTCGGATGTATCGTTATTATTGTTAACCGATAAAATACTTACCGAATGCAAAATTAATAATTTTTAACAGATTGCTCACAATATTGAACATATTATGCAAATTTGTCATACACTTTATACGTCCCTGTGATGTAGGTACGGTTGAGTCGGACGGGATGACAGTTCGAAATTTTCCGATGACGGAATAGCTGGTGACGCAGCCGAGAGAGACAAATTTACGACCACCGAGACACGAAGTACTGACGATGTGGAGCGAAAATCCAATCAGATTAGAATCAAATCTGTGGCTCTTCTCGTTACGCAGTAATACGGGAGAAAGTGGACAATTCCGAATGCCAACGTGTTAACGACGAAGAGAAAAGGGATGTGAAAGAGGTACGTACTCGTACATTAAACCCCTCCGACTCCGAAGAACAATGCGGCGAACCTGTCGTTGAAACAAAGTACGATAGAAACGTTTTCGGACGACGAAACACTGGAATTTTTTTTCTTTTTCTTTTTCTTTTTTTTCTCAACATCGAACGGCAAAAGAATAAGCATCGTCCATCTGGGAAGGACGCGCACTTGTTTCTTCAACGATCCGTTGAATCAGGGCGAGTGTGGACCGTTTTATCTGGCTCCAGACATATATGGTCGGGTAAAACGGAACCCCGGAGGCAAAATGGACCGTCCATTGGAGATGAACGTTAAAACAAAAAATGTTCTGCGATAAATTTGTAAGAACAGTCCGTTTTGCCCCGGAGTCCCGTTTTACCCCACTCAACCCTATAGATACGGTATAGATATAGAGAAGATGCATGAGCCAGAGTTGATGCAAGCTCCGCATGCACTTTCCTCTTTCGACCACTCGGTCCTGAGTTCCATTATCCAAACCGAAACATTGAAGCTGACCGATTCCTCGCAATGTCCGATAAGTGGACCTGCAAAGTATACGAAACTTGGATCACCTTCACTGTTTCGAACTGGTTTAAACCTCGAACTCCCTTGGTAGCTGGAATGTATGTAGTGGTAAACGTTGTACGACGGAGGGGAGGGGGTAGCTTTTAGCGCGTTGATCGTTACCCGGGAACAATGGACGAGAGATTGTCCACTTTTCTTCCTCATTCCACTTTTTTTTCTTTTCTTAATTCATCTCGTTCTTGCAGACTTTTTATAGCAAACGCGCGCCCTCGCGTGGAACGGGAAGGGTCGTTGGCGCGTTACTCACTCGACTGAAAGGGCTATTCGTTTTACACGCGTCCGTGTGTAACCCGAACGCGACAAAGGGTCGGCGACACTGTGACTAGAGTAAAGGGTTGGCCTCGAGCGAACTCTCCGCAGGAGCTGAGTCGAAATGCGGCTAAACGAGACTTATTCATTTGATGTAATGACGTAAAGAGCTGAGAGTCCGAGTGTAATGTGCTCACCTTTCGAACGGTAAACGTTTACTAGTTTTATTGCATGGAAAACCCAAGAACTGTATGTTCATCCCACGAAGATTTAACTCATCTTCTTTTTTTTTTATTTTCTTTAATTGAAATTACGAACCCTTTGAAAGTTACTTCAGGAAAAGCTAATTGAAAACTCATTTATTTGCTCGAATTAGTAGTCTGAACAGCTTCTTTCCACCATCGAGGTACAAAGATAAGACAAGATAATCAAATTGTGTTTTATTTTCCGCTTGTAGTACGAGACGTGGAAGATTTGTGTTGACTGTTTTTAATATTTGAACTCAAACTGCAGAGATGTACTTAACAAAAAGAGATGTATAGATATATATATATTTATATTGGTCAGAGCGTAGAGTAACGATTTAACGGAAAAATAAAAGCATCTTGAGCCTCTGGTCCAGAGTGTAAGCACTAGTTTTTCGCGGATAAAATGTTAGGTAGTCACGGATTCATTAAAAGTTACTTTGCAGAATCGTTGACAATCCTATTACGAGACCGACGAGAACTTTCTACCGTGAAAAAAAATTCAAAAGAGCATATAAAATCGATCGAGCATAAAAACCAGCAAGCTGATTACAGAATTAATAAACAGTAGGAGCAAGCCATTAGATATTCTCCTCCCCCCCCCCCCCCCCCCCCCCCCCCCCCCCCCCCCCCCCGCCCCCGCGCTCGTTGATCTCGAGTAAAACTTTTTCCATGGTCTCGCCTACGATCCTCCTCCTGTTGTTTTCTTATTCTCGGCTGGATTTTAGTACACGAAAGTGAAAGAAACAACAAGAATGCAAAACTATAAGAGAACTATAAGAGAAATTCAATTTTCACGTCAACCCCCAAAGAATTTATAGCCTCGCGAACGTATGAATACGAAAGTCCGCGAGAATCCTTCTTCAAGACTCCCTCACCACGTCCCAGACTCTGCCTTTTATTCTCCGTATCAACGTGAGCTTTTCTTGGCTATACTAGTCTTGGAAATTCATTCCGTTCCATGCCTTCCTGACTCGTGCAATTTTTTAATTTGTGGACTTGATTAATCGACAAAAAAATAAAACAATAATTCATTAGATTTTCAATTATTCAACGTCCTAAAAATCCACAACAAATGTATCTTAAAACGTAAACTGGTGTTTCGCAGTTCCAGCCGAATCTTGTGTATGCGCGTAGCTTATGCTTATGTATAGGTTTTATTGCCACTTTGTATCATTTGTATCTTGTATTGCCTCTCAAGGGACGAAGGGTCCTAGAGCTTTACGAGCAATGAATAATAATAATAATGCTTCGTTTAAAGAAGTACAACGATAATAATACTGATAAATAAAGTCTGTGGCTGTGCTTGTTCGGTTATGCTCGAATCCTCGAAACATCGATCCCCGATGCACCGGATAGAGATATTTCGAGCGCATTGTCTACAAGTGCTTAACGTGTTCGAGCCCCCCTAACACCTAAGGGTTGCGCATTCATTCGTCCCTCGGTAACGCCCCTCGGTAGATGCGCCCGTGTTTCCGATGAACGATGCGGTAAGCGTGAGCGACCCTCCTACCGGACACAGGGAGCCAACTATATCGGCCCCACCAGTGGCCCTTGAAAACCGAGAAGGGAAGAGGACTCCCTCACCAAGCTCCAGCGCCAATTCACCCCTTCGTGTCTCGCCCCATAGCTCATTGCTCACGCTCTCGTGACTTTGCAGCTTTTCCCGCGAAGCCTCCGAGGGCGGCGAACCGACCACCGCTGTACTACGAACACAACCGCGGCCACCGTCCTTACCCACTATAAATATCACACAGACGTGTAGGGTGGACGAGGATTCATTGATCGTGGAAGCTCGAAACAACGGGAAATCTTCCGGTCAAACTCGTCGAAGCTTTCTTGTACACTTCCCAATCGAGTCACTCCAATCCCGATGGAAAACTCCCATGAAATATATATATTTCGGCAACCGCTCTGACCCCTAAAAATAAATCTCCAGGGACTCCTGTGAAGAATTGCCCGAATGAATTTCGCGGGGAGAAGATTTTGATTTTTCGCGAATCCCATTGATCAATGAAATCCCTCGTAAGTT
Organism: Ichneumoninae sp. B BG-2022a; assembly: GCA_030522725.1. NCBI lineage: Eukaryota > Metazoa > Arthropoda > Insecta > Hymenoptera > Ichneumonidae > Ichneumoninae sp. B BG-2022a. The sequence continues at coordinate 55,732 of JAPYZD010000612.1, forward strand.
ATTACTTTCGCTCGGAGATTTGTTTTGTTCCATGGCAGAGATCTTTTCTTTGTACCATTTTCAATCCAAAGTTGAAGTAAAATACGACTTTCTGGACGGAAGAGAGGGATGATTTCTTTACGCATAAATCTAGCAAAAAAAATACCTGTTATTTATTATATGTAAAATGCTCGAAAACTTTTTTTTTAAATGGGTCAAAAATGGTGTAAAAAAAGATTACTCAAAGTATTTCTCCATAAAGATACTGTCGGGAGTGTCAAGTTTTATCGAGCTTTGTCAAAATCGTGCGGATGTTTCGCGAACGCGAGAGCTCTTTTCCTACCGCAACTACCAGCGAGCTCGAACCACTTGTTGATTAAGCGTAGAATCTTTTACGAGTGTCCTGAAACGATTTGAAATGAGTACAAGAGTTTCTGTACGACTCGTCTTTCTCTCTCCGGCTGCCTTTTGCTTTACTTCTCTGGCTTCCTCTATCTATGTCGATCGCCCTTTTACCCCGGTTGACTTCGTCTTTCGCTGAATAACGTATCGTTCTTAAAACTCACGGAGAGAAGCTCGAGGAAGGAAAGTGCTCTCGAGAAGATATAGCTGGGAGGGACATCGAGCCAAAACTCTCTTCGATCCGATAGCACGAAACGACTGCAGGTACTCGATAAGGATGGCTGACGGTAGCCTGAAATAGAGTATCGAGGGAATCGGAAACCCCGAAGCAAAACCGTGAAAAGCCACCGACGATACGGCGGAGAGTCGAGAGGCCCAGACGGATGGAGATTCCGGAGCCGGAGAGGCTCGAAAAAGTCTTACGAACACCTTAACGAGACATCGCGCCAATTTGCCGAGCTTCAATATGCAAAGATTTCAGCGTTCCGAGACCATGATACAAAGCTATGTGATGCATAATAAGTAAGTACTTATAATATAAAATGTACATTATATATCACGGCGGTGCTTAACACCGACAGCGGTGGATGCGCGGTTGGCGCACGGCTCTGGTGGTCCCCCAAATCAAGCTGATTCGTTCGCGGTCAGTACTTGGATGGGTGACCGCTTAGC